>JAQMYM010000038.1:4346400-4359189 GCA_030014255.1 Parauchenoglanis ngamensis | reverse complement strand
CCACTGCTCGCAACAACCGATCACCTATCACCACTGCTCGCAACAACCGATCACCACTGCTTGCAACAACCGATCACCACTGCTCGCAACCGATCACCACTGCTGGCAACAACCGATCACCACTGCTCGCAACAACCGATCACCACTGCTCGCACCATCCGATCACCACTGCTCGCAACAACCGATCACCACTGCTCGCAACAACCGATCATTGTTCTCAATTATCATTTACTGAACAGCCTTATTACAATTTATTATTTTAATTCCTGAGTGTCTTCAGAAAATCTTTCTTCTTCATGCAACACTTTTTCATATGCAAATGAACATGATGCCTCAATTAATATTCAAATTAGTCTCTGATCTTACATGGTGACGACTAATAACTTGCATGCATTAACTACTTTCCCCTGAAAAGACTTTGAAAAGGATACACTGGTCTGTACAGGGAGTTTATGCGCTCTCTTAGCTGTCAGATGTCAGATTCCGACATAAATCATAACATATTTTCTTCTCTGAACATTTTAAAAATGTTAAGCTTAACAAAACCTCTTTGACTGACTTTATTTACTCAAGTGTGTTACACCAGTCGTCCATTTGGTTCCTATTATACTGCACTGAATTGTACAGTGGTGTGTGTGTGTGATTAATGCATAAATGTGTTTTTTTGTAGTTTATATGTTCTTGCACGTGTGTTGCGTGTGCTTTGGCTGATGTGCTGAGTGAAATTCCTGCATGTCCTGTACAGTGAATAATAAATCCTGCTGTTGAAAGATGAAGCACCATTAAAAATGAGATTAGTTTTATAACCTAGAGCTAGCCAGAAAGCGCCGTCTGTCAGTGACAGGTCTAATCTAATTCTACACACATACACATACACAGCATGTTCATATTAGACCAGAAGAACACACTTCAAATATTCTTGGCAATGTGGCATGTTCACCAGCGTGTCTTTTTTCCTTCTCTCTGATGGTGTGCATGTTGCGATCAAATGACAGTTTTTTGAGAACTATAGTTTTTTTTTTCTGTCAAGTGGCTAGAATGTGATGCTGAATGTGCAGAAATGCACACCGAGTCACTTTAACAGCGCACCCCATGATGGTAGCATTGCTGAATACGCATCAGATGGGATCGTACACTTTCCCGAGCTTCGCCAGGATGAAAAATATCATGCCGAATCGTCCATTAAAGACCATCGAGACCAACAAGACGCAAACCTCTTAAGCTCCGAGGCAGAGACTGATCAGCGCTGATACGGGACTCGAGCACAGATGTTTTTATGTTCTGGGGAAGTCTCGCTTTCCAGAAACTCGCCTCAGCAGCTAATATATGAACTTGCTCTTGCTCTCTCTCTGTATGTGAACAGCACATGCAGGTTATAAATCCATGTCATCTTAATGCAGATGGAGAGAGCAGACCAGAGTCAGACGAGTTTACAGACTCGAGCTCCGAACCATCCCCACATCTTTATGGCCATCCACAGGCTTTATTTCCAAAGGCTTCAGGTCTGCATTTTTGGTCAGTTCAAATGTGTCCGTCTTGATACGCCACAAAATATTTACAAAGTGTACTATAATTGTAATTTATATATATCCATATCTTCCAGTGTTGGTTATCTTTGCAGGCATTAGTTACTATTCATTGCTAATGGTGACTAAATTGGCGTTATATTTGTGGGAAAAGAGCTGAAACAGCAGAACAATAAGTAAGCATACAATACAGGAACCCGAGTCACCACTCTACAACCCCGTCTCTGTTCATGTACTTTGCGTTATAATATAAGAGACTTTGCGTAAATATTGCACCCTGAGGAAACAAAATACAACAAAATCAGTCAGTCACTATCTGCTTCCCTGCATACTGGCACCGCTCAGTCATGGATGTAATACTTCCTGTTTATTTTGGATTGTGTTTCTGATTAGCTGATAACGATGAAACACATCATTCTGTGCAACAAAGATGCGATTTCTAATCACTACAGTGTACCTTAAGTGTTGTACAACTGAAATTGTACACAGCCTGGATCTCAGCGTATGGGTTAGGATCGGCGTTACACTCCGGAGAGTGCTGTTTGGGATTTGGAGCCCTGTTGGCTTTTGTCATTTCCTGGCCAGTTGTTTTGCACACGGAGCTGCCGAGGTGGGACGACGATGAACGTGAGATGCAAATGAAATTGCTTTGGGAAAAAGCCACATTCCGATCCCGGCATTCTCATTCACGTCACATATACATTCGATCAAGTACCTGATTGGATTTTTGCATCCACACAGTCCTGACAAAATCAAATCTATTCCACTTCAGCCTGGCAAAGTGAACACAGCCAAAGTCAGCTCTCATTTCTCCACACATTTCCATTACCTGAGCTTCGGCTGTAGCACTAAACGATCACAGTGGCGCTTTCTCTGAAAAATCTAATCCAGCACCTCCCCTCAGTGTGTGATATAAAACCATAAGCCGAGATGGATGATACCACGTGCGGAGTGCCAGGAACCACGGCACTCCTCCATCCAGAGGAGAACTCAACAAGCGCGCAAACTCCTTATTTTATACAAAAAGTCATTTATTAATATTTAACATTAAATGATTTATGTTTTTAAGAGCTCGTCAATGCTCACATCTCTTGCAATGTTCTACATGTAATGTTTAATTTCTAAAATCCTTTTTTATGTTTGAAACACTAGTTTTTATTCATTTTTAACATTATTCTAACTTCTGGAACACTTTCATTTCTTTTAATGTTTAATTTTTAGGTTACACCCGAACTGTTCTTTTTAAAAATCTTTTTAATGTTTGAAACTCTAGTTTTTATTAATATTTAAGGTGAAAAAATATATATTTTTCAGAATTTCACCTAGAATGCTCTCATTTCGTTTAATGTTTCATGTGGAACTAAAGTTTAGAACATCGTTATACAGAACTTATTTCTGTATAACGATGTTCTAAACTTTAGGTTTTTTATTAATATTTAATGTCAGATGTTCTACTTTTTATGAGTTTGACTTGGAATGCTTTAATATCTTTTAATATTCCATGCGTAATGTTTTGATTTTTTTTGTTGTTGTAGTTTTTCAAAGTTTTGCCTGATATTTTCTACTTCTGCTAGATTAGTGCATTATTTTCGTATAGCGGTGCCGTGTGTTACTCCTCTTATACCACAGCAGCTTAGAGTTTCATTAATTAATGTGACATGTTAAAAGTTTATAGTTGAGATAGTTCCTGTTCTTACTTACGTTATAGCTGCGATAAACAGTCATTACCTCAATGCTCTCCTTCCTTCCCACACACACACACACACACACACACACACACACACACACATACAGCCAAGAAATCATTTTATATTGAAAGCAGAGGAAGTGGAAGTCGGTACTGAGACTGAGAAATGTTGTTATATATTTTACTTTAACACATTTTTGAATCAGTTTATTATTAATCTTAGATTATGTGGTACAAGTCTCTGTGTTTGAGCTGTTACTATGGAAACGATAAGGAGCACATTGATATTAACATACATGTTGTAGCTGGACCTGTCCTTGCTGTTACCTGTAAATAAGGCCCGGTTTAGGCCCAGTTCGACTCGAGTGTTCGCCCGTGCCGTGGTGTCAGTTTTCTAATGTAACGTCTTCTGTTTTCGTTTTTAAAAGTTCTGTTCAATTTCACCGTATTGCATTTTTTTGTAATGTTCTCCAGGCTGTCTGGATCTACAGGTATTATTTAAAGTGTAGTATTTTTCTTTTTATTTCACATGGCTTTGAAAATAACAACAGAAGATCGAAGTCGGTGTTTATACGAGTGTTGAAGTCCAAGGCCATCAATCTGATCATCTGCTGTACTCTCTGTATTTAAATAAGTACCCGCCTGTGGATCCAGATTTTAAGGACGCTCTGTAGGCAAAGATTTACATTTATTGTCATATCACAGTTAATAAAGGATACAAAGATATATTTGCGTTTTTGTTCATATTTAACATTAAATGTTCTAATTTAAAAATTCTAACTTTTTCCCTTTTTTAATAAATATTTTCATCATTTTCATTCTAGATTATGTTGGTTATGCTTATTTGGGTTCTGCCTGAGTGCTAAGCTGCTCAAGCTATTTCCTGCATGTTCTAGCTGGAGTGTGTGAAGGCTTATGTTAGTTGTGTGTGGAGCAGCAGCATGACTCACTCGTAGAAGGTGGTCCAGCCGATCTGGGTGCTCTTGGTGGCGAGCAGGCCGCTGTTGCCGTGGTAGGTGAAGAGCGTGAGCTCCTGTCCCTGCGCCGTCAGCGTCTTCAGGCCTCCATTGGTGCTGATGGTGATCCAGATCACCTGGTTGTCGGGGGCGACGAGGCGCACAGGCATGCGGTTGGGGTCTCGACGGACGCGCAGCGTGTTGCCGTTGCCGTCGGCGACAGCGGTGACGTCGCCCTCGTTGCTGTAGCTGAAGTTGTACATGTAGTCCCCGGTCACGAGGCTCATGGAATGCTGGTGCGTACCGTTAACATCGAAAACATAGAGCTCCTGCGCTGCCGGAGAGGCCACTTCATAAAATCCAGACAAGGCCAAAGGAGGACGGTTCCGTGAAATGGCTCGGATACGGATGTTGCCCAAATCGGCAACATAAAGAGTTCCATCAGGAGAAACGACGAGTGAAGATGGAGCATTTAACCTAGCGTCTTTAGCGTAGCCGTCTCCCGTGAGGTAGCAGTCACAGTTGGCGTCGTTCTTGCAATCGCACTCAGATGGCGCCCCCGCCAGGTGTGTGATCTCTCCGTCTGTGCTCACCTGCCGTACTCGGTTGATCTTCTTCTCGTCGCTCTCGGCGATGTACAGCACACCGCTGAAGGACACGGCGATGGCTGTGGCGCCCTCCAGGGTGGTCTGGATGGCACGTTTCCCCAGAGCGTACTCGATGCCTGGAACCTGACAGTGCATGGGGCGTCCCGCTACGATACGCACCTGCCGGTTCTCCGTGATCTGAAGAACAACGTTGTTGTCCAGCACATAAATCGAATTATCCATGGGGTTGATGGCCAAGTCTGTTGGCCACTCCAAACGCACCTGCGGGGAAATGAGGAGCAGCACAGATGTTAGAGATACGCAATACGAATGCAAAACACACACACACACACACACAGTTTCTAACTTTTGTTTTGGTGTGTCACTAGTAGAGTTATTAAGAAAGACTGACATGTACAGCTGAAAAGATCACTTCTGTGCTCAAATGGTACAACTTCAGCCCAGCTAACATGTTAAAGCAGCTTTGACTACATAAAGAACGTTTTATAGAACAAAGGTAGCAAAATGGCCGACAGTTCGCTAGTCACGTGGGTTCAGCGTTGTAGCTGCATTAATGATGTCACTACGAGCGAATCTGACTCCAGAACACATTTGCTTTTTGTTTTTCATTCCATAGGTTTGTAATTTAGATGTTGAGGTCTCCCACAGGAGAAGCTGACGGTGTGAAAGATATAAAGGATGAGAACAGAGTATATTAAATGATGTCAGAGCGAGTGTGTGTTTAAGTCTCTCCATTTGCTCAACATTTGGGAGGAAAAAAGGCCTATAGTGAGCACAGGTTTTAATTCCTCTCGTCCCTGCGTCTCCGTCTCTTTCTCCAGGCTGAAGCGTCACTGTGACACTGATGAAGAAGAATCCTTTACTTTGGAGCTCTAATACAATGCGGGACGGCGCTTTATTTCATTCTGCTGTCACTGGGTCATTTATTTTGTGCCAGAGGGGATAAACAACAACAACAACAACAAGAAGCAGAAGCAAAATCTTGAGCGTTGGGTATCGATGCGGAACCTTTTTAACGAGGATTTTATGGTGCGTTCGCCACTAATAGTCTGTTTGCTGAAACTGAATCAAAGTGAAAGTTTTTTTGATTCGTTTGCTGGTTGCTTTCATAATGCACATAATTAAACGAATCAAAAAACAAGAAAAAAGGGGCGTGTAGGGCTGAAAACAGCCCGTAAAACTCTTTCAACCAATTAAGTGAGTGTGGAAACCACAAAAATCATCCGAGCAGGGAGAACTCGGAGTTGGTGCTAAGTAAATGACTAGATAATTATATAAACGGCTAGTTTTAAACATTTTAGTCACCTCCAGCAGTTATTTTGTTCTTTTTGTTCACCCAGTTCTCCAGAAAGCATGGCATTTCAGTAGAGCTGCATCGAGCTCTGTCCTTCAGCTCATATCTACAAAGACCACACTGCATGTTTGATTCACTTCCTGCAGTGGAGCCGTTTCAGACTCGAATCGATTTCTCACTCGAGTTCACTTGGAAGTGGCCCGAGACCTGAAATAAGGCCAGTTCTGTTTGTGGTCTGAACTGAATCAGACCCCATTACAGCAGTAACACCAGCAAGCTGGTCATCTTCTTCTCTGGATAGCAGTCTGTGTTTACTAACATCATCATTGACCCTGATTGGCCAGTTTTATGGCTCCGCCCACCACACAGGTGCAGTTACCGACTGTAGACCATCTGTCGCTCCAGTGGAACATGATCATTGTATTATAAATGATTTGGAGAGAACGTTCTTACTGCACTGAGAAACGGTTCAGCAACCAATCAGGAGGCCTGAGGAAGTTTAACACGCCGTGTATGGGAAATGAGCGTCAGTGTGCTTTCAAACCCGCAGTGTTTAATCGGTTTGCATGTGCGAAGAGGTAAACTGTTAAGAAAAAAACACCGCTTGTCAGTAATTTTGTGAAAACAAACGAAATATAATGTAGACACTGTGAGTCAGTGTTTAAGATGGAGGAACAGCTGTGTGGTTAAATCCCAATTAGCCCAAACTACACACGTGATGAGAATCAAGCTGAAAGTCCTCTCACTTACAATTAACACCAGAGGGTTTTATAATGACACTCATCTCTCTCTCTCTCTCTCTCTCTCACTCTCACTCTTGTCTTTGTTAACTACTCGCTCTCTGATCTTCGATCTCTATTTCATTCTATTTATTCTTGTTCTGTGCTTGTATTGTTCTCTCTCTCTCTTTCTCTTGCCTTTGTGCTCTCGCACTCCACTTTGCCCTCTCTCTATCTCCAGCTCTTTATCTTTGTTCTTTTGGCCTCTTACCAATTGTTCCCTCTCTCCTCCTTGTCATCTCTTGTTACCTCTCTAACTTTATGATCTCTACTCCCACTATGTTGTTTTTCTCTCATTCTGTGCCTATCTTTGCATTCTCTCTCTCTCTCTGTCTGCTCGTGTGCGAGAGTGGCTGGAGAGCTCTTTGGCGTCTTGCTAATTTTTCTGACTTTCTACATTCCATGCTTGTCTTTCTTATTCAGTAAATAAACTATGAAGATGTAGTTTTACAGAAACTGTAAACAGCCCAAAGCGAGCGAGAGCGAACGTGACGCCAGTCTCTCCCACCTAACCGTTTTCTCTAATTCACATATTCCATTTATGCCTGATTTTTGCCTTTGCCTCTCTCTCTCTCTCTCTCTCTCTCTCTCTCGCTCCTGCAGGAACATTAAACTCTAATGCTGTAGAAATAAAAGCTTTCTGGTCTTCTGTGTCTGCATTATACATGATCCACTTCAGCTTCACTGCTAACACTGTTTGACCATTAACACGGGGTCAGGGTCCTCAGGCTGATGGACACAGGGGACAGAGACACACTCCGGGGGACAGATGAGAGACAGAGAGAGAGTCAGGGCTAAAACAGGAGAGACAGCAGGTCTCTGTGTATTTCTTTGCTTTTAAACCCCAGCAATTTCCAACAATTACTAGTTTTAATTTTTTTGAAGCACAACGTGACACTTTTTAACCGTTTCCAGTCACGTCATGCTGTGCCACGCGCGGCTTGAATACTGGTTGCTGTCCATGTCCACTCTTTAAACTTTGAGCACCTTTCCCTGATCCGCACTGTAACAAAGCTTTTATTCTGAACGCGGTAGACTTTAATGCTCCTTGAGGATCGTTAATCCGCAGATTAAACACGGCACAAGTTCTCTTATCTCTTCTTTATACGCTGCTCAGCTCTCATAATCTGCTACTTATGAGGGTTTACAATGTGAAGTTCCACTCAGCGCTCTCACTGCAGGACTGAGCCACGCACGTGCTTAAAGACGGCAGGAAACGTCCGCAGAGCCGTGATTTCATTCTGTATGTTCACATATTTCCTGTAGAGACAGGAAGTCAACGTAGCGGCGTATCAGAGTGCTTGAATAATTAACTCCACACCCTCGCCCAATCTAAACGAACCTGACAGCGGCTAAGCGAGCTAGCTAAGCATGGAGAAGAGTTTACAGCGAGAACCTTCTTTCAGCTCTGGAGGATTTCTCACCTCCTCCTTCAGCCGTGCCGGCACGGTTTAACCAGGCCGACATCCTGGAAGACGAGATTACGTGTTTTTGGAGTTCCGGCGTGCGTGTTTGAGCTGAGGTCCAGTGCCAGCGGCGCCGATGTGAGAGCCGCAGGATCGTCACCAAGACTTTCCATAATCATGGCCGCTCAAAGCACTTTAAATTCACGTAATAAAAATAAAACGAAATTAATGATGACGTGAAAATGTACAAAAGTGTATAGTCAAGTATACAGTTTAGGTATACACTAAAATAAAAAATAATCACTTAATTTATCTCATTAGAGAATTATTTAAATTGTAAATTCATATAATATCATGAAGGTACAGGAAGTACTTTCAATTAAATGCAATTAAATTTAAAACAGAAGCTGCAGGTACACAAAAGCAGAGACGCCTAAACGCAGGTCTGATGGAGTTAAAATAGAAGTGGGACACAGGAAAGTTTCTCCAAAGTGTTGCAATCCGTTTACAATCCTGTTTTTTCTAAATGATTCAGAAAATGTTAATACCGCTCAGTATTTGGGAAACGCAGCCTGGCGTGTTATATGAAACAATTTCATGGCAGCTATTTTTGAATGCTGAAATGGACAAGGATATATGAAGTTCATCTTAAAATATTAGATGACTGTACTGGAAATAAGACTTTACCTTCTGTCCTGCAATAAGAAACAGAAAAACATCATCCATCATTTGTCTGAAAGCTCCGAAAGACAAAACGACTGCGCTGCCAGTGTCCACCTGCGTCCTCGTCTACCTCCGCTAATCCGATAGACGACGGTTTGATGAGTTTCAGACTAAAATGAAGATATGCTCGTTGTGCAGAGGAGAGGCTCCGCCCACACACCTGCAGAGCTTCATTTTCCCGAATAAGACGATCTGATTGGCTGAAAGATTCATAAACCCGTATAAAGTGGAATAGCTCGTTTGTTTCGTGTCATTTTTATTTTCCACATTAATTCGGCGTGCTGTGATCGGACAGGAGATTGGATTTGCGATTTCCTATAACAGGTTCATATTGATGCACTCGTTCTAATACGCTCTCGTTTCTGTAGTAACGGCTCGTTCACTGGGACTCGTGCAGCGGACGCGCCACATAAACCGGTTAAAACAACACAAGCAGCGTAAGGAGATGTTTCTGTAGCGTGTATGGAAGGAGTCTCCAGCGTCAGCGCTCTGTAACAATAAGCGCAAGAGCTGCGACTTCATGAGAGACGTTTGTAGGAAAATCTGTTCCGCCAGAGATTATTCTTAAGCGTTGTAAATCTTCAAAGTGTGCAGACGGATAAAAAGTGACCTGCGTGTAAAGCGACGACTCAACACGAATGTGTTTTATTCTACAGGTTCACACAGCAGCTTGATAACAGAGAAGAAGGTGTATGTTGACAAACCGGCTCTCAAAATCTGTGATTTCACCGCAAACAAACTGCGTTTTCTTTCTTCCATAAAGCAGTAAGAACGCCCCAAAGCCACGGCGTTTCCATGGCTGCAGCGTCTGACCTGCTTTATTCAGGTGAAAATGAGACACAGACGTTTTTCTACATTATAATGAACGATTCCAGGAGGCTAAGCGTGATCCTCTTAATGAGTTAACACTCTAACACTTTCCCTGTGCTAGAGTGCGACTTAACGTCATCCAATTAAAAAAAGTCCCGCGAAGCTGTAATCAGACCGAGTCGGCTGATCGTCACGCTGAGGTTTTATTGTATCAGGGACAGAGTTGAAGTGACGAAGAGGATAAATTAGCTTTTTTATTTTATAGCAGACAGATGGGGGCACTGTAGCTCTCTGCTGCACATGGAGCGAGACGTGTGTGTGTGTGTGTGTGTGTGTGTGTTTCTCAGTTCTGTCTAATACACACTGAAACAATATGGATGAAATTTCTGCGTGTTTAAGCTTCAGAGAAACGCCGATCAGTGTTCAGACTGTCAGCACAGAGAACAATGTACCGCAGAGAGTGTGTGTGTGTGTGTGTGTGTGTGTGTGTGTGTGAGATCCAGTATAACACAACAGGATTGTAACCTGTCAAAGTTGTAACAACCTTGCAATTACCTTCCAATATTTTCTTCTCCTTAAACTAATATTCCCAAATAACACTGCAGAAAAAGTAACAGTTTTCTTAAAAAATAATACTAAACAAATGAATACATGTAATCTATTCATTCTTTTCGAGGCGTTTAGCATTTTGAAATGTTTATGACTTGTTTTTCTTGAAGAAGCGTAATCGGTATTTAAATGCGTGCATCGTAATTTAGAATAATATTCATTTGATTTGTTTTTGGTCACATCAGCAGCTTGCTCTGAAATCAGCTCCACTGCAACGCTCCGATGAAGCATCCGAAAATACAAATACTGCAAAATGTCTGAATATCACATTAAAGCGCTCAGTTTAAACGCAGAATTTCTATACAGCCATTTAAAGCTCGATCATTTCTTCTGAACAGTTTTCTAAATGTACACGCTTACAATGCAGCGTCTGATAACTTGCTCCAGCGTTCTAACGCTGCTGCACCGTGTGCTTATTTGCCACTTTAACTATGTTGCCTGGAACGTGCGGCGTAATGCGGACAGAATATATTATTTGGAAAATATATTTTAGAACACAGCTGAATAGTTTGCCAATAGGACAAAACGAGTAACGCGAACGTATTATTTATTTTAACCAACAAGACATATTTGTGTGTTTCATTATCATATATATCATGTGTAAATATACACAACCGCTTCACAGCTCGTTATTTTCCTGCTCTCGGTTGTAAAATGTCTGATTAATAACGTCATTACTGTATTTCACGGCGTCGATTTCAGAATATAAATAAGCGCAGGAATAAAAACGGTGTGTTTTTTATACCGACTTTGCTTCTGTTTTCAGTGGAATCAAATATTAACGCTGTAATAAACACTGCGTTCGAGTAAACACAGAGTATTTATGCGTTTTAGGCGCTGGTCACAGTAATGACAGTATAATGCCACTGTAATGCCATTGTATGGAGCCCTGAGGGAACGCACGGCGTTTAGCTCAATGTTTTATGCATACTGTCATAAAAGTGACTCGCTTTAACTCGCCGCTGATTCGGTTTCACTTTACTGGCTGAAACAATAACGTGTGTCCAACCTGCTTTTTAAGTAAACAAACAAACAAACATTGTGATTTGGTTTTAAGAAGCGGATATCTAAAGCGTCGTGAAATCTGCCCGTCTGACGCTCTTATTGCCACAGGAAGTGAACATCACGTTACAGATGGACGAAGCCGAGACTTCCGACTTCTTTATCCACGCAACAATCACCACTTTAACTCAGAACAATGACACAATATATTTCACTTTTTGCACATAACTTCTGTTACCAGAGACAACATTAAATTTAAATATCTGCTGGGAATATTTCAATATGTAAAGTTAAATAACTCAATTATATAAATTATAAATGATATCCCAGTCTATATTTCTCATAACAATCTATTCATAGTGAACATAATATTATAAAATATGAAAAGGATATAAGATTCTTTTCAGACACTTTTCATTCATATGAGTTTGTGCATAATTAAAATATTTAAAATAAATATTGAAATAGTAAAAAGTGTTACATGGAACATATAATGTAACATTATTATAATATAATAAACTATTTGCCTGTAGTCTGTAGTCGGATCTCCTGTAAAGGACGGGATGGTTTTCCTCACTAATTCAGATGAAGAGGAGGTTTTATACTGTACAGATATATTACTGGATGTTTATATGTTTTTTTAGAAAATAGTTTAGAATAATATATAAATGTGATCTATAATACAATATTACATTCAGTTGTTTTCGATTTAAGCTTTATTTTTTTAATTATATCTTGTATTACAATACAATGATTGTTGTAAATGCATTTATATTTTTATACTTTATAAAAACATGATATATTTTATTTATTGTATTCTTGTTGTTATGTATTGAAGCTGTTATATAAATGTATTATGGATGTAAATCATGGCTGTTTTTTATTGAAAATATGTTTAAATCTGTGTTTATATTGTATATTATGATATGTATGTAACATCACTGAGCTGTTATGTAACATTATTATTACATATTATATTATTTTTCATTTCCTATATAATGTGTGTGGAAGGTTTCCGTGTATGAAATATAAACCATTATAACAATGAATGTTTTTATAAAATGTATCGTATTGTACATTTTTAGTTACATTCTAAACTAAGAATATGACCAGTGATATGAATAATAAATTAATAAAAATAAGGGGAGGAGTCACACATACCTGCCCAATGTGCATGCTCGTGTCACAGGTCAAAGGTCGTGCAGAGGTCAGATCGTTTGACCCTAGCAGTGTTGATATGATGCCATTGCGGTCCACTTTGCGGATCATCGTTCCATCAACAAAGTAGATTATTCCGTTTTTATCCACCGCAATGCCTGCAGGAAGAAAGGAGCAAGATATATATATATACACACACACACACACACACACACACACACACACAGCAGC
>JAQMYM010000038.1:4267429-4278117 GCA_030014255.1 Parauchenoglanis ngamensis | reverse complement strand
ACACACACACACACACACACACACACACACACACACACACACACACACACACACACACACACACACACACAGACAGATAGCTTTTGATGCATAAAGGAATGTGTCTCCAGTTGGTGTCCTTGGCAATGGGTGTTGGGGAATGGTGTAGAAATGAAAGAATGAGTGAAAGAGAAGTCATTCTCACTCTCTCTGTCTCCCTGTCTTTTTCCCTCTGATTCACTGACTTAAACATTGATTCACTGACTCAGGATTCACTAAATAATCATTGGCTTGAATCCACTGACTCAGGATTCAAAGACTTAAACACTGACTCTCTGACTAAGGATTTACTGGTTTAAACACTGACACATTGATTCTTGATTAGACTGACTTACTGACAGGAATCACTGATGAATCACGATACACTGATACAAATTCTGACTCTCTGATGCAGGAGTCACACTAACACAAATATTCATTCACTGACTTGATATCTATTGAATCATTCTGACATTAATTCATTTACAGAATTCACTAATCCTTAGTCAGTATCAGAGTCAGCGTATCTTGACCCTAACACTGTGTTTCATCAGTGAATGCTGTCAGAGAGTGAGTGAGAGAGAGAGAGAGTGAGTGTGTGAGAGAGAGAGAGAGAGAGAGTGTCCTCCTATTCACTGTCTTAAGCATTGATTCACTGATTCAGGATGTCTCTCTTTCTCTCTCTGACTTTCTGTCTCGGTTTCTTTTTCTCTCAATCTCTGTCTCTCTCTTTCTTTGCCTGTCTTTCTATCTTCCTCTCTCTGTCTCCCCCCAAGACAGAAGTATGATATATTTCATGTATTGTGTAATATAACTGAATATGAGGGTTTTTATTCCACTAGACCAGGTAAGATGTGATTCTGACTCTCTACACATAAGAGATTTATATGTCTTGGCAAAAAAATGGTGTTTCTTGGATGAAGGTCAGCAGTAAATCTGTCTTTCAGCCGAAACCTTTATCTGTCAGGTTCTACAAAGCTTTAAATGACATGACCAGGCAGCCTGAGTCAAGCTAATGCAACATGCTTTTAGCAGACAAACCATGATGGATGAAAAAATCTAGTTACGATTCAACTAAGGCCTGTCTATCTCTAACACTGCCTATCTCTCTCTCTCTCTCTCTCTCTCTCTCTCTCTCTCTCCCTTTGCAGAGTCTCCTGTATGTCTGCTGCAGAACTCGACATGCTCCAGTGCCTCTTCACTTTCTCATATGGAAGAAATGAAAAGATAAATGCTGAGGTGTGTATGCATGTGTGGGAGTGTGTTTGAACACTTTTACATTTAACTTTCTTTAAATGTCAGTCATTAATGTGTGTGTGTTTCTCCATGTCCTGTCATGCTAATATCAGTTCAATGTTGTCACTCGCTAATTCTGACACCAGCTGCTCCAACGTGATTAAAGTGTTTATTTCAGCTTCTCGTTGTGAGGGAAAGATGAATGAGGTCTATATCAGGGAACAGGCCACACACACACACACACACACACACACACACACACACACACACACACACACACACACACACACACACACACACACACAGTAGCTGCAGCAGTCCCCGTTTTATCTGTTATAAAGTAATGTTCTGTCCCTCTGAACATGGCTTGTGATGATCTTGGAGTCTCTTGTGTGATTCTGTGTCATTTAATTATGTGTTCATCATTCAAATTTTTCCCAGATTCATTCAGTTACAGTGTCATTCATCTCTTTATGTAAAAAAAAGAACTGATTGTTCCAAAAACACATTTCAGCACTGACTAAGGAGTCAAGATTAGACTGCTTCAAACACTGATTCTGGTCCTGAAAAAGGAGTCACTATCTCAAATACGTTCACTAACTCAAGCATTTACTGACACATCAACAGTGACTCAGTCACTGATTTACTGGCTCAGGATTTACTGACTCAAACATTGATTCTAGTGCTGAAACAGGATTCACTAACTCAAATACATTCACTGACTCAAGGATTTACTGACTCAAATATTGAATCACTGACATGATTCACTGGCTCAATCTCTGATTTACTGACTCAGGATTCACTTATTCAGCATTGACTGACTTAAACATTGATTCACTAATTTATTGTTCACTAATCTTGCTCACAGTCCATTAAACCAAACATTGTCCTATTTATTCGGGGTTAACTTAGTCAAATGCTAACTCACTAACTCAGGATTCACTACCTCAAACCCTGACGTACTGATTCAGGATTTACTCACATAAACATTCACACACTAATATGATTCACTGGCTTCAGGATTCACTGAACAGTAACTCACTAACTTAGAATTTGACTTAACACCGACAGTGAAAAAGAATCCACAGATACAAAACACTGATCAATAGAATCAAACGCTGACTCTGAATCTGAAGACTGATTCACTGATCCTGGTTCAGTAACAGGATTAACTGGTTTGCTAACTCAAGCACTGACTCTCAGATTCAAGAGTCACAAAGTCAAGCACTGATTTGATGATTCAGCATTGACTGACTCAAACACTGATTCAGGATTTATAAATCAGGACTCACTGACTTAGGACTTACTGACTCAAACATTGATTGTCTGATTTACTATCCATTGAAACAAACATTACTGGCTCAGGATTAACTAAGTTAACCACTGATTCAGGATTTACTGACTAAAACACTAATTCACTAACTAAGAATTCACTGATGAAAATATTTACTTACTGACTCAGGATTCAGTAACTCTTTAAGCATTTACCACTTTAAGCATTTACCAACTTAACCACCAATTCACAGACTCAGGATCTGTTGAATAAAACACTGATTCACTGAGAAAGGATTCATTGACTTAAACAATAACTCACCGACTTAGGATACGTTACCTTAAACACTCACTGTTTAAAGATTTACTGACATGAGCACTGATTCAGGCATTAATTCACCAATTCAGTATTTAGTGACTCAAGCATTTGACTCTGTGACTCTCACAGTCGCCAAAACTGACCCATTGAATGATTGTGAATAATATAATGAACAAAATTTAGATAAGGACAAGTTTACACACAGTTGTAAAGTAATGACTCATTGATAAACATCAGCTCATTTTCTTAACTCTTGACTCGTGACTCTTTCAAAAACATTGAATCATTTGTGAGCAAAACATGTAACATATTTAATCTAATGTTCTCATTTATGCTCACAAGGAGAAAAAGCTGATAAAATGGACACTTGGGATAGCTATAGGTTTTTCGTGAGATGTTGAAATGTGTCTGGAAGTTAAATAAAGGCACTTCCTTTCTCCAGTCCTTCCTCAGAGTTATGAATTATTTACTCATATTGATGAGTGCATTATTGATGATCGGCCTGTAGGGAGAAAATAGGCCTGAGTCCGAGAGGCCTGGTGAAAAAACACACTGTGTTTTATCCCCCAGACAGATAAAATGAGTGGTTCCATCATTCTATTGCCATGTACTTCCAATATCATCTTTATTTATTTAAATGATCATTTCTTCTTTCTCGACTTTTTAGAATTTGATTTGGATTTACATCTGGAAGCTCCATTCTTTCTGTTATTTTCAAAAGTCAATTTTTTTCCCCAAGCAGAAATCTGAAACTCTACTTTTCTTCCTGGTTTTGATTATAAAAGTGTACGGTAGAAATAATATTGGTATCATTCAACAGAATGGCTGAAATGCTTGTATAAATTAAGCACTAGATGTGCATTTTCTAAAGGAAATACTTGTGCTTGCAAAGCAAAATATTAAAAATTTAAGAAAGAAAGAGAGAGAGAATGTGTAATGATAGCCAGGCAGTCCGGGATGTAATCGCAGATAAGAAAAAGGAATTTATTCAACACTTAGGCAACGGTACAAAGTCGGCAGGCAGAAATCAACACCATGAGACAGGCAAAAGGTCGAACGATCAACAAACATGCTAGAATAGACAATCCAAACTCGTAAATGGGAGAATATCAGAAAAAAGGTCACAACCAAGAAAGCAATCATATATATATAAACGCTCAGCAATAGACTAACGCAAGGAAGAGCACTAATGCTTCACGAGGTAAGTATGGAACTGAGGAGTATAAAAGAGTTAGTGAGGGTGTGAGTGTGATTGGAGTCACCTGCCGCTGTTTAGAAGTCATGTGACTCCAAGCGTGGGAAAATGTCCGCCATGTTTTGTGTATGCTGTGAGTCTTGGGTGTTGTAGTCCATTTCATTGTCAGTGTTCTCGTTTATGTGAATCAACGTCCGATTGTGTGTCTGAGTCTGGAGCCGATTCCATGTCGCTGTTGTGAGTGATAGTAGTGGCAGATGGGGGTGTGACAGAATGAGTTAGAAAGAAAAAGTTAACCCTAAAACCTTAACTTTAAACCTAACATGCAACCACTAAGTAGGGTATGTCGATAGGTAGCACCAATCTTTTGGCATCTTGGCATCAGTTATTCTGGGAACATCTATCTTAAATAATGAAAACCTTCATCTTCCTTGTTCAGTGCTTTCACAAAATTCTTCATGAGTCCCAGTTTTATGTGAAGAGGAGACAAAAATATCTTTGCTGGGTCGACAAGCGATTCATGTGCCACATTTGGCCAGTTCTGTCAAGAATAGTGCGACTCTTTGGCACGGCTGTCCCATTCACAGATGAAATAACAATACTTTGTATAGATGAGCTGCAGTCCTAGTAACAGAGCAACGACTTCAAGATCTCCACAGATATTCCAGTTGTACCTGGTATACTGGATGTGCTTCAGCAACAGTTCCATATTCTCATACATTTATTTCATGTGTGCTGCAGAGCCAACAGGTACTGAAGGATAAAAGCTGCCATCGTGTAGCAGAACAGCTTCCAACCTGGCCTGATTCCATGCTGGACATGCCCAGGCTGCACAAACCGTTGGTGATAAGTCATTTACGGGAGTGAAAATGTTTGGATACAAATATAAGAAGAAATCATGACTAAATTGAAGATTTCTCTGAAACGGTAGGTGATGGGTAAATTTTTACATGATATTAGTGATCAGCACCCAAAAATCTTTAAGAAACACCCAACAGTGTTTAAGAAGGAAAAACTTTGTTGTGCAGTGTTATCAATCAAAAATCTAAGCCATGTTGAGCCAGCCAGAAACTACAAAAGACAAAAAACATCTCAAGAAAAGTTTAAGGCACAAATATAAAAGACTGAAAAAGAAAGAAGTTAATCTATGCTACAGTTCTTTAGACCCAAAACCTGACAACCATCAAAATCCACCCATTGGTGAGCCAGCCAGGAGCTACAAAAAACAATCTAGGAATATTTTAAAGTGCAAATGTAGTCATGGAGTCAAGGGCAGAGAGAAATTGATCTAACCTATGGTTCTTAAGACCCAAAATCTGAAATATGATATCAATCAAACTAGGTAATAAAAAAGATCAAATACCTAACTCAAAAACATTTTTAAGCTGAAACTATAAAAGTCTGAAAATACAAGTTTATCTAAGCTATGGGTCTTTAGATTCAAAACCCAAAATCTTATATTGATCAAAGTTTATCCAGCCAGGAACTAAAAAAAACAAAGAGAGAGAGAGAGATCAATTAAACCTGACTGTGTGACGAGAAAGATGAATAACCTCTTGTGCCGCAAACAGCAACACACACACACAAAATGACGACACAAGGGGAATACTCATACATACACAGCACAGATAATGGAGCTCTCTCTCTCTCTTAATCTCTCACTCTTTCTGTCCTAATAATGATGGATGGATGTGTGGTTGAAGGCTGTTATGATGAGACTGCTTACCGTAACATTTTAGCACTTAGCCTGACCACTATCCACACAGCTGCCCTGATATATTACTGCATTTGACACTACGTGTGTGTGTGTGTGTGTGTGTGTGTGTGTGTGAGTGTGTGTGTGTGTGTGTGTGAGTGTGAGTGTGTGTGTGAGTGTGAGTGTGTGTGTGTGCATGTGTGTGTGTGTTTACCATGGTCAGCTGACAGTGTGGTGCCTCCGTTAGATGTCGTGCCGTCTGGTTTGACCTGTCCGTTCTCAAAAGCGAAACTGTCCGTCTCCTGCAGCTGCCAATTCAATCCGAACAGATGCATCGCTGTGAGACAGATAGAGAGAGAGAGACAGAAAGAGAGAGCGAGATAGGGGTCAGAATGGTCTTTCAGCTGACTTATTCATGACTGATACCAGATTTTTTTTGCTAATTATAAATAACAGCTAATCAAAACAGGCTGCTTGACCAGAATCTTTTTTAATTAGCAGAGATTTAATTAACAAATCTGCTGCCTGTTGTCTGTTATGACTTCTTCTGACTCAGTGCTGTTTAGGAATAATTTCTGATAAAATTAAAATCAAGCCCGGAAAATTCTAAAAAAAAAAAAAAAAAAAAAAAAAAAAGTGAACAAAAAAAGGGGTGAGTAAAAAGTAAAATCAGATGCCTGTGGTACTGTTTACTGTTAACACTTGAGTCATTTGGGACACAGGCTGTGTTACAGGATCATTTTAAAGTAAATGGAAGAAATTAATTTAATTCACAGGCACATTTTCTAAAAATTTATTTCTCCATTTTACATTTTTTTTACAAACAGAGATTATATATATTGTGATTTTGTTTGTTCTGCTCCGTTTATTTTTTTTTATAGTTTTCTCTCTCCTTCTTTTCAGCTTAAGTAGTGAATAAAAATATACATTTTTTTGCTAATAATAAAGCGAGAGGGCTCAGCGCGATTAGAAACGACGTACTGAATATGACGTCAAATAACGTATGTCTTCGTTTTTAAAAACTATCACGTTGATCTAATCTTGTTAAAATCGTAAAAAAAAATCAGGCTGAAAACAGACTGAATTACGTTACAAGTCTAAACATGCAAATTTGCTAATACACAAAAAACACAAAAGCTGCATGTCAAACAGAATCCGGTTTCCCGTAGCTGTGCGTGACTGCGTGCGTCGCCATATTGCTTTGATGTTAGACGTGTGTTTATAGTCGGAGAATTCAGCCAAGGTGGACGTTGCACTTTTCCATGATGGAGGTTTTCCGAGCACACCAGATTGCAACATAAATCCGAATGCAGATCCAGATATGGATATTTGGAGTACTAAATACCTAACACACATTGTTAATGACTAACAGCTCTGTGTGTGTGTGTGTGTGTGTGTGTGTGCCCCTTGAGAGGACTACATATCAGATTTTACTATCCTTGTGGGGACAATTTTGGACGGTCCTCACATCGGTTTTAAGGGTCTTGTAAACAAAAAAGAAAAAGTTTCCTTTTCATTACTGGGGTTAAGGTTGGGGTCGGGTTTAGGTGCAGGTGTAGCGTTAATTAGCTGCATTAATCACTATGTCAATGCACAGTCCTCACAAGGATTGTAAAACCACCCTGTGTGTGCGTGTGTGCGTGTGTGTGTGTGTGTGTGAGAGAGGCTGCGCTCAGTCAATAATCAGGCACTGTTTAGGACGACCTGCGGGCTCCTGTGTGAGGACTGTAACTGCATTAGCCGTGTGGTGAACGCTGCAATAAAAGCAGTTCTTGGTAGTGGATGTTTAGCCCCGCCCCCTTCTTCATGTGGTTTACAGTAGCGGAATCCCATGATGCCTCAGCAAATAAAATCACACTAACACACACACAGTCAATAAAGACAAGCAAATGAAGTTAAACGCACACCACCATCCCTCCATCCATCCCTCTTTCTCTCTCTCTTTCTCTCTGTGTTCAAATCAATTCAGCTCTCTCTCTCTCTCTCTCTCTGCCACACAAACATGAAAACACACACATGCAACCACACACTCTGTCTCTCTCTCTCTCTCTCTCATATACACTCACACACACACAATAACACACACACACATTTGAAAGCAGCCAGACAGCGCCATGAAACTAATTTAGCACACTGCTAGCAAGCATCACGTTGCATAACGCGACAACATGGGCGTCTGTACGGCTCCAAAACTCCCGCTATTGATTCTATAGAGAGAGAGAGAGAGAGAGAGAGAGAGAGAGAGAAAGAGAGAGGGAGAAAGAGAGAATGAGAGGGAGAAAGAGAAAGAGAGAGGGAGAAAGAGAGAGGGAGAAAGAGAGAGGGAGAGAGTGTATGTATGTTTGTGTGTGTTTGTGTGAGAGGGTGTGTCTTTTTCTTGATATCATTAATTCATTTTTCATTTTTTTCTTTCTTTCTTCCTTTCCACCCTCTCTCCATCCCCCATCCCTCACTGTTCAAGTCTCTCTCCTTTTATCTCTCCATCATATCAATCATTACTTTAACCGTAACTTACTCATGTAATTAAGGATTCAAATACTAAACCTTTACTTTGTTCCCCATCATGTGTACACGGTTTCCTTCAGGAGATAAAGTGTGTGTGTGTGTGTGTGTGGTGTACTCTGTATGGAGATAGAGAGTGTGTATCGGTAATAACAGGGTTCACTCACCACCTTTAATAAACCTAATTCAGACCTGCCAACTGCACAAACACACACACACACACACACACACACACACACACACACAGATGCAAACAATCACATACAGTCACCTACACACACACACACATAAATCAGTACGGTGTGTGTGGTCACAGTGTGTGATTACACTCAGAGTGCAGGGTGTGAGTGGATTCCTCAGTACACTGTACAAATACAACTGAAAACAAAAAAGAAAGGAGTGAAGGAGGAAAAGGAAAAATTACAGAGAATGAGGAAGGAGAGAGCGCGAGTCAGAGAGAGAGGGAATGGAGAAAAACAAGCAAGGGACAGAAGAATAAAAAACTGGGAGAAATATTAAAAGAATGAGAAGCGAATAAAGAGAAAGAAATAGAGAGAGAAAAAGAAGGATAAGTATAAGTAAGTTAGAGAGGGAAGAGGGATAGAAAGACAAAAGAGAGAAAAAAGAAGAAAGATGAGGAGTAAGACAAAAAGGAGCAGAATGCAAGAGAGAGGGAGATGAAAAGGAAAAGAGAGACAGAAAAAAGGAAAAAAAAACAAGGACAAAGACAAAGGGGGAGACAGAAAGAGGAAAAGTGTCACAAAAATGAAAAGAAAAAGAACAGAAAAAGAAAAACAGGGCAAAAAAGGAGTCAGAAAAAGATTAGAGGAAGAAGAGTGATAGAACATGGAAGAGTGGGACAGAAAATAAAACAAAGACAAGGAGGAAGAAAGAAATAAAGAGAAGATGAAAAAGAGTGATAAAATGGAGAGCGAGAGAAAAGGTCAAAAGTCAAAAGGAAGAGAAGAGAAGGAAGAGTGATAAATAAAGGAGGAGAAGAGATTGCTAAAAGAAAGGCAAGAAAAAATACGGAGATAAAGGAAGTGAGAGACAGAAAAATAAAGAAAGAGAGGAAAGGAAAGAGAAGAGGAGGAAGAGAGATATGGAAAGGAAGGGAAGAGACTGAAAAAAGACAGGAAGAAAGACTGAGTGATAAAGAAGAGAAACAAAAATGAAGAAGGGCAGGAAAGGGGAGAGAAGAGGAGGAAACAGCCAGAAAAATTAGGGACGGCAGAGAAAGACAGAAAAGCAAGGGAAGAGGAGAAAGAGAGATAGAAAAAAGCAAACAGACAGCAAAAGAAAGAGAAAAAGAAAAAGAAAAAGAGACACGAGTGTAGACTAAGCTGAGGATGTTCAGTAGGTTTCAAAGAGCTTTATTAGCATGACCATAAACGTGTACAGTACTGCTAAAGCATTGCAATGACAGTTTCAATAAAACAAATGCACAAACAATAACGTAAAAAAAATAAAAATAAAACAGAATAAAATAAGGTAAAAATAAAAAATAAAAATAATAATAAAAAAGAAATTAGGTAAAAATATATGTAGAACAATAAGTCAATGAGTCGATGTAGAGCATAGAAAACAAGACGCATTCTCTCTCTCTCTCTCTCAAACACACACCTCTCCCTCGTTCCTTCGCCTCCCCTGAACCCTCTCTCTCTTCCTCTCCATCTCTCTCCCACACTCTCTCCCTCTCTCTCTCTCCATCTGTCTCATTAAATTAGCATCCCGCTGCGTTAGCCCTATAGCCGAGCTCCTGCTACTCAGCACTCTGACCCGGACCAAAGCAGGGGGTTATGGGTAACAGGCAGCATCGATACGTCCATCAAGGAGATGGCAAACCCCCTGCTGAGCAGATCGAGCCCCACACACACACACACACACACACACGTTATCCCACAATCAAAAAGAAAACAGGAGAAGTTTCTTTCCTCCATTCCTCCGTCCTGCGCTAATGAAGTGCGGTATTGACTCTTCCCACTATGCTCAATTAGCCACACAAATATCTCCGAGTTCTGAGACACAGACAGAAAAAGAACGAAACACAAACATGACTGACAAACTTGTGACAAAGCGCAGGAGGAAACCGCCAGATCAAAGAAACACTTGATGCTATGCTAATTGCGCTCGTTAGCACCATGGATAATACATCTCCTGCTCCAACGTGCCTTCCGCCATATGCTAACGCAAGTGATGAGCCTCCTCTTAGCATACGTCAAAGACGTGTTTGAGTTTAAGTTATATATTACACATAATGCTAACAGGAGCGATTAGCATTGAGTTAGCATCTGTCAAAGACTTGCCTGAGTTTTTACATTATACATGCAACCATACAGTATATATAATGCTAGCAGGCGCAATTAGCATTGATTTAGCATACAACAATGCTATGATATATATATATATATATATATATATATATATATATATATATATATATATCACCG
>JAQMYM010000038.1:4254985-4266993 GCA_030014255.1 Parauchenoglanis ngamensis | reverse complement strand
TATAATGCATTCATGCTTACTATACCTCACAGCGCTAATGCATATATTAATGCTATATGTTTTATTTATTAAAGTTTATGGGAAAATAACTTTATGGGAAATTAGAATGCAGTATGTATGTACTAGCTTATCCTTCTTCTCAGTTTGCGCTAAATGTGCATTTTTATTTATTCTTTCAGCACTAAATCTGCACTCAATATGCTGTTTTAGACAAACGCTTTATCGCAACTAGAAGAAAGAAACTACTCACGTTTGCACTGAAGGTATGGATGGTGTTGTGTCAAGATACATTTTGCTGGAACGGGGTAAAATTATGCTGGTGGGGTTAATTTTTTAAGAGCCTCAGGCTTGACTATCCCGTGGGCCGGCTCGGCATATTGCTGACAGAAGTGATTAGCATACATAACGCTAAGAGGAGCCATTGCGGGGATGCCGATGAGACACTATTTGGTTTAATTTCACGTTTTGAGACACACTTGTCTCAAAAACACTTGTCTAAAGCATTTTCACACATACTCTAAAAACGAAATCATAGACTAGAAAGATATTATGGAGGTTGTACACTTGTGCACGTTATTATCAGGTTTCGGGGGAAAGAACATTCGCTAAGCACACACAGCAAACAGATGAACACTGAAAGAACATCATGTATCACATCCTGCTGAATAAAGTGTGCTTGACAAAAAGTCTTACTGCCATTTTGAGCTTTCTTAATGTAATGGAATCCATGGATGTTCGGTTAGCGATCAATGCTAAGTGTAATAACACTTACAAAAACATATCTGAGGTAAATGTTATACCGGAGCTATATAAATACACTTTTTTAGCCATAGGGAGTTTTCATATTTGCCATTTTCCAACACATCTGAGGAAAATGTTAATATTCTCAATAAATTTGTCTCATTTTTGACATCACTGAAAAAGGTTCACAGTACTAATCTGAATAATCATAATTTTAGACTTTCCTTAGTATTCACCAGGATTTCTGAGGTAAATGCTATTATTAATGCATTAGATTTGTCTAATTTCCACCTTCACTGGGCCTTTACGCTGTCTGTATAACACTTAACAGCTACATGCTAGCTATTTAAACTGTAACTTTAGCTGTAAATAGTATTTACATAATCGTTTGTCAACACAGCTGAGAAAAATGTCCATATTTTGTAGAGTTTGTTTTATTTTTGACATCACTGTACCTTTCTGTACACATTCCACCGAAGACTTGATTAATATGTGCTACGTTTTAGCTAAGTCATCACTTTAGCTGCAGTGAGGCTTTTTCTTTAAGTAAAGGGAAAATTTGAAGAAGAAAATGTTTATACTTCTGATAGTTGTCTCATTTTGAATGCCCCTATGCTTTTACTGATTCAACAGCTAAGTGCTAATTAGTTAACTTGTAATTGTAATTTTATACAGCATTTTATTTGTAATTTACTAACACATCTGAAGAAAATGTTGATATTCTCAATGAATTTAGCTTGTTTTCCAAATCATTGTACCTTCACATGGTCTGTAAAAAGACTTATCAGCTACATGCTAATTAGAATGATCATAATTTTGGCCACATTGAGTCTTTTCTTGGTAATTTATCAGCACATCTGAAGAAAATGTTAATATTCCTGACAATTTGCTGTGATTTCCATTGTCACTGTGCCCTCACATTGTCCATTTAAATGACCTAAAGGCTCTGTTCTAGCTAGCTAAGCCAGGATTTTGTTGCAAAAGTCTTTAATTAGTAATTTACCAACACATCTGAGGAAAATGTTGATATACTCAATGAATTTAGCTTGTTTTCAACATCACTGTACCGTTACACATCATGTGTAATTATGTGTTAATTAGAATTATCATAATTTTGAACATTGAGAGCCTTTTCTGTGTAATTTCCCAACACATCTGATGTTGATATTCCTGATATTTTTGTCTCATCCTTTATGCTAGTTAGCTCAACTGCTAGCAAGCTAATTCTTGCTGTCTATATTTTCCAGTTGCCTAGCAACAGAGCTTTGATTCAACCATTTGTCTGATATTGTATACTATGTGTTCACCTTCCCTTATAACACTTTACAATAAAACTTTTTTGTGCATTTATTATGTTGCATAATAATCCCCGCTAACATTTCTGGCATAGTTAGCATGCGACGTGGCGCTTTTTTTCCCAGAGCTGATAGTTATCACGAACGATGATGTAAATACGAAACCTGTTCTGAGAAAGTGACAGATGGAGACACAAGCTTTCCTCTCACTGTTGGCGGTTTGCTGTTAGCACCAAGCTAACTACAGATTGCAGTCAGAGAAAGGAGAGAAATTAGACAAGAAGATAGACACATTGAGACGACAGCGAGCTCAAGCTTAAAGAAGGGTGAGTGGAAAAGCAGACAGGGAAAAAAACAAACAAAAAAGATTGACAGGAATAAAAGAAAAGAAGATAGAAAGAGCGGACAGGAAGGACACAGGGCAGAGTGGAGGATAAATAAACCATGTGTCACAGCGCTAAAAATATACTCTTGTGTGTGTCAGGAGTGAGTAATACGCCATGTAAACCACTCAGGATTGTTGGTTTCTTAATGACATCATCTTAATATGACTAAGAATCAGTGCATCTGTGTCACATGTGGGCGGCTAATTAGCCAGCAGTGTTAGCAAAGATGAAGTGTGTCCAAAACCACACCCTATTCCCTACACAGTGCACCCTTTTTATGTATGTGAGAATATTCTAGGATTAATCCCACAATGCACTGCTAGAAGTTAATGGTATAACCTTGCTGATATATAACCTACACTTTGAGCAGAAAGTAGGGCACCATTTTGGATGGAGGGAAAGCAGGGAATGCTGGGATACACAAACTCTCTGTGCACCTCTCAGGTATGCTTATAGAACCACTAATGTGGCAAGCAACATAGCAAATTAGCATGATGTTAGTATTTTCATGTAAGCATGCTCATTTCTTAGCTTCACTTAGCTTGACACACTATTAATCAATTTGCTTGTATGGTTTATAAATGACAAAATCCCACAGGAGAGCTATCACGCAACGATAACCATATAAAAAAACCTTATTATTAACTGATGTCTTAAAAGACATGACAATTTATTCAGAATCTATCACCCAACAACACGTCTGTCATTTTGCTAATATGATTTCACTCATAGCAGGCCACTATATGCGAAATGCTACGTAATTTTAAAGATTTGCTTTCTTTTCCAGCCTGTCCTCCTTGAGCCAAGCCAAATGTTTAGCACCGAATCCAGACGATTTGATTCCTTTCACTGGAGGAACAGTCTGCTAAAATAACTACAAATGCTCAGCTCTGAACAAACTCACATCATTTCGCTGTAGAAGCAAAGCTTCAAAATTTACACAGGGAACAAATGGCTCGTATAAAAGCTTGACTCGGGAAATAAAACTAAGTGGACAGACTGGATGTGTGTGTTTACTTCTCCCGAGTGAGGTGTATGGTATAATAATGATAAAAAGCCCACTTAAAGAAGAGTTGCTCACTTGCTCTCGCTCTCGTTCAGATGCTTTAGAGATGTAAAAAGCCAGTGAGTGTTCATGAACATTTCTGGCTGCAGAGTCTGCTTTGAGACACGCGCTTGCCATGTCATCTTACAATATGATACGATAGGCCTATATTTCTTTATATTATACAGCTGATCTGAAATCAGCTCTTTAATTTCCAATCATATTGGTAAGTGATAGGGACTGACCTGAGATCAGTTAACACCAAACTTAAAATACATGCTACAGCTGGTCTGAGATCAGTTAAGAGTAACACTGAATAAAGAACTAGAGAGGTGTACAGTTGTGAAATTATATTCGCCAAATATTTACATTTTTCTTATATTCCCTTAACCTATGAACAAGGACACTAACAGCAGATTACCAAAAATACTCAATTATGAATTTCATGATCTACATGAAGTTCACGTTAGGCTACAAATAAGCTAAATTTATAAACTGAATAAAGTCAGCGTAAAGCAGACGACATAGACGGTATATTACAAAAGCATTTATTTATGCAGCATTAATTATTACAGAATGAAGAATTAAATCATCCTACAATCAAACTGAAGCGGTTTTAACTTTAACCTGATGACTAAACTACCATAAAAAAAGTAAATTTATTCCTGTTCTCTGCTTTCTGCTCAGGCGAAAGTTTCCGACAATCACAAGCGTCTTTAAGCCGCATTTAAGTTGATGAAGCTTATAATTAGTGTTTTATATTTGGGAACATAATGAGAGCGAGATGGGAAGAAATAGGAACTCAATCAGAAACAGGCTAACTTGTTTCTTGTTGATCTTTACATCCTATAAGCAGAAAATAATACCCATTAACAGCAATGTTTAAGCTAATGTTTACCATCTTACAAGCTGCGCTGCAGCATATCTCTAGCAGCTTGCTTGTCAAACATAATGTCGAGCTAATTTTATTTTTTGTTTGTTTACGGTGTTTACAGTGCAGTCATGCTAAATTTATTCATTATCTTGTCCTGCTTCCTCTTTTCCTCCTCGTCTTCTTCCAGTTTCCTCTTTTAAATTCCTAAATTTCACATTCATGTCAACTCGCACATACTGTAGATATTATGAGTCTGTTCCTGTTTAGGAATCTGTCAGGTTTCTGTTGACTTTAGTGATCGACCTTCGAGGTCTCCTTCCCATCTCGCCAGCCATGTAGTCACAGCCGCAGTGCTGTTTCTGTCTGCTATCTAACGTTAGCCCCGCCCACTTCTGATAGGAAAGTTTCTGTTAATCTGGATTTTGTTTTTTTAGGCTAAATGTGGTGCACTTCGTTGAGCGCACTTTAATGAGACGCTTCTAAAGAAAGCCATCTTGCGTGCATGTTTTGTAGGAGACGATGCTGTTTGTTCCCCACCGTGCGGCGAGATGATTAGCCGTCCATATATTTCCATAATTTGGCTCTCGCTCTCGTGGACCCCTGCTGTGTGACTCTAAACTCGTCTTTATGTTAGTAATGATGAGGGGTTTGGCCGGAGAAACCCCACTGACTCTCGAGCTTCAAATATTCATCACCGCCATCAAGCTGGGTACATACGACTAATAAACAACCAATCACGCACTCAGCGAAAGTGAGAAAGGAGCATGAAATGAGAGAGAGAGAGATGGAGACAGAGATGGAGTGAAAGTCATTATCAGAAAACCATCATGAAAGAAAGAACTTTAAGGAAAGAAAACTACTCTCTCATTCCTCCCCTGTGCATTTCTTTCTCTCTCGCTCTCTTTCTTCTCTTCTCTCTTTGACTTTGCCTATTAATTTTTTTGTCTTGATCACAATGAAGTCAGAATTTATAAAATGATGATGAATAAAGCAGGAGCAGCTTCGCTCACTGGGTGAGAAGATTTAAAGACCGGATTGCTGTTGGGATACACAACCTCGTAACACAACCTCGACTGTGCAGAACGAACACAAAGCAGGGGCACCAAAGTCAGAGCATGGATGCGGTTGCCAGGGTGATGGGAGGCTTGGTTACCGTGACAACCCTACAACTCGGACTGGAATTCGAGAGAAGGCGCGAATCGGAGGGAGACAGTTATAAACAAGTGTGTGTGTGTGTGTGTGTGTGTGTGTGTGCATATGTGCATGTGTCTGTGCACAGTTTCTTTTTTTTGTCTAAGCATGTTAATATATAAAAAAATTAAATACATGTAAAAAAATATATACGTGTTTTTTGTTCATTTTATTTGCATGGATAACAGGAAACATGCAGAGTCAGCCAAAAAAACTGCACACACACTTCAGGAACACTTCTACACAGAAATGTCTGGAAGCTAACGGCCACCACTCGTAATTGTAGGGGCCAAAGGTAACTTGTGTTGATCTCGTGATGTCTGAATAAATTTAGTATTCAAATATTTATACAGATTTTTCTTTTCCTGAAGTGTGTATACATATTTTTTTGGCTGACTCTGTATGCAAATGTTTCACAGACTCCAAAAAATAGAAAAAAGAAAAGAAAGAATGAACTAGATTCATTTTTGATAGAGAAAAAAACGAAAGAAAGAAAGAAAGAAAGAATGAATGAAGTGCTGATACATAACTAATGCTAACATCATCATCTTAAGCATTTTAGTTAGTACTTTTTTCCTATAAAATGGCTGATTAACAAGCTAGCTAGCCAGCTTGCTAAATTTAATCTCCATTTAACACAGCAGAGAGCCAGGTAGCTGTTTGGCTAACATACTGCCTCATGTGTGCAAGCACCAACACAAACTCCTCATACGTGTAACATACTTGGTGAAATGAAGTGATTCTGATTCTGATTAATTAATGAAAGTAAACATATGGCTGATTTCAATGAATGTAACAGTTACTATGGCGACCAAACAGACCACTTCAGTAGATCGGCGGTCTACGAGGGAGGTGTAGATGTAGTGGGGAGTGAAGTGTAAGCCGTTATGCGGTTAACAGTCTCTTTTCGGAGACAGTGGAGTTTGTGTTAAAGCTTCAGCTGACACGGTGCTCTGGGTTTGGAGACCCATCACTCGCAGCCTGTAAGAGCCGCTGATGTACGCGTGCGGCTTTGCACTGGAACGAGCGGAGGCAGAAAGTCTGGCAGAAAAATCACCTACAGCAGCACTACTGTGTGTACAGCACAGTCCCAAGGTCTGAGTCCAAGACATTTTGTGGTTAACAGTAACTTCTGGAGACAGTGGACGGGCGTTTTCGGCGCAACAATCTTCCTCTAACGCGTTTTCAGGGTTTTAATTCCCATCACTGACTGGTTTTAAGAGCTCGGCTGGACGAGCGAGCGTGTGGCTTTGTGCTGGAAAGGAACGGAGGCAGAAAGTCTGGCAGCGTCTCTGATTGAGAGCATTACATACTAACGACATTACTGTGTGTACTGTAGGGTCCGAAAGTCTGAATCCACCACTGAGGTGATATCCAAAACTAATTGTTTTGTCAAATAAGTGGACTTCTGGACCCTATTGATTGTGCTAATGCAGTTTGCGCACCAGCTACAGAAGGTGTGATTAGCGCCCGGCCCTCATTAGATTATTTTGCTCGTTTCAACAACTAGAGTACTCGAATTCCCAAGAAAGTGGGTGGGGTTTGATCTCACAATGAATTGTCTTTGGAGCCTGGACAAAATATAATGGCAGCAAGTCTTCAGATTAGCCAATTAGCTGTGTTCTGCATCACATGCCCATCTAAATGTGGTGCGATATTAGCGGAGTCTGATTAGCAGCTTCATTGCCAGTGTTTTGTGTTGAAATGTGAAGTGATGACAGTAAGGTTATATGACATATTTTCTATCTATTTCACTCAACTCAGAGTTAGCAAGCTAGCACTGCGGTGAAAATGTGTTATCTGTAACATCTCTGTGGACTCTATGGTACCTTCACCACACCAATGAGCTCACCACTGGGTCCACTATAACCAAATGGATTCCAGATCCCACCTCAAACTGCTGATCCCTCACTCACAGACCAATCACAGACCAGGCCCTGCCCCTACAATGCCTCTATAACCAATCACACCTCAGACCGGCTCCTTTTGTAAGCATTCAGACTGCAGGTCCCAACCAAAATGCCACTGTGACCAACAGCATCGCAGATCCTACACACTCATGCCCCTAAAATGCCTAAAAACCAGTTGGACAACAGTTTTCACCCATTACGATCAATTGGTGCTTAAATGTTTCCTTTTGAGATTGAGATTGGACTGTTCAAAACCAATCGGATTGTCCAAAATCAAAACCAATCGGACTGTCCAAACAGCTCCTGTACAATATCATGCCACAATATATGACTATATTTCCTGCCCCTGTTGTCACTGACTAATGAGAGATTTTCATTTCATTGCTTGGACTTATAAGAAGTCAATATAAGATGTATTTGAAGAAGTTGGACGATTCAACGTTAACCATTAAATAATCGTTTATTCACTGCCTGTTCCCTCAAATGTTACAATAAAGTCGCTGTAGATTTCAGATGAATGGCTGGTGTTTGTGCGGTAGGACTCACAGACGCAGTAGCAGAGGATGATGGACAGCAGGACGGACACGGCGACGGCGCTGAGGGCCGTGCACCTCCACGAGCAGTACTTGGACGACTTCTTGAACTTGAAGGCGCTGCGGGAGAGCGTGTTGCGGGGCAGGGGCCGTGTGGGGGGCGAATACACCGCCCCCGTAGCCATGGTGTAGCCCGGAGTGGCCGTGCTGAACAGAGGGGTCGTTCCTGTGCCTGTCTTAAAGAGGAAGTGCCTGAGACGGAGACAGAGGGGAAAGAAAGAAACGGAAAGGTATTACATTTCATAAATCACACTAAAACTGTAGTTTAGCTAACATCAACAAGGTTCCAGCAGTGTTAAAAAGTCAAGTGTGAAAATGATCAGCTGTAAAGATGCTACTAGCGGTGACACAATAGATTTAAACAAACATGCTAATATGGCTAGCAGTGTGTTGTTGCAGCATAACACTGTTAGCATGAGCAAGACTAGAATTTCTATTTTACATCTTTACGATATTTTAATTAAACCTAAATATAACGTTATATTATGTAAAGAAACATTTCTACTAACAAGCTATGAATTTAGTAACATTAAAGATAGTTTTAAAGCAGAAAGCAATAGTCTGATTACACATGCAAGCATGGCTAAGAGCCAGAAATAAGCATTACCGTTTAAAGCTAACTAGCGGCAATCTGTTTTCATTCACTGATAGCAACACTGTTAGCATTAGCGCTTGACTAATAAGTACGACAAGAAGACACTTTTCAAATCTTTATCAAAACACCCGTATATGGCTAGCAAGCCAGAGTAAAACATATCCTAGCACGACCTGTTCGAGTCTCCTAAAGTGAATAAAATACACTACAGGTAAAGATTCAGTAATGTTGTACAACAGCACTGCAAAATCAAAATAGTATTTAATGTTTAAATTTTTGTCTTTTAAGATAAACTTCTTAACACTGTTACAAGCATTAGCATTTTTCTGCACGTGTTCTGTCATTAATAGACTACTGGGAATGTATTCAGACTTTAAAGAAATATGATTAAAAGTTCCATTTTTGCATTTTAAGAAGAATAAATTCATTATTCATGTTCTCCACACGGTGACACACGTATGTGTATGTACATCAGTGTGTTGTCATGCATTTATATGACTTTATTTCGTCACATTTGTCCAGAGTAAAGGTGAGACTTCCTTGCGCAGCACCTGATCAGCTGCTTTTACACTGTAAATGCGACTTTTAAATAAACTAGAGGCTTCCGCATGTGGGAATTAAGCAGGTCAACCAATCCAATTCATTACATTGCATTTTCCTGTTAGCCCAGGCGCCCTGGTGTGAGGTTTAGCGCTACACACACACACACACACACACACACACACACACACACACACTCAGAAATAAAGCTTCCTCTATTATAAAACCCTGCTGTCTAATGATTCACATGTGAACGATTCAGTGTTGTTTCATTTCTTTTCATTCAGTTTAAAATCGTTAAAACTACCTTATTAGCCGTAGGTTTCACGTTATGTTTATCTGATGTTTTTGTTTTTTTAAATCCTTGAATCGTGTATGTCATGTTTGCAGCTTGGAGTATGCCGAACCTGACTCAGCGAACCCTTTTAGTCATGACCAAGTTTGACTCTTCTTTCATTCAGTGAATCAGTGTTTGAGTCACTGTATCGTTTCAGGCATGAAGGCAGTGCTTGGATCAGTGAATCATCTTGGGTATGACCACGATTTGCTCCTGTCTCGCTCAACAGATTGATGTTTGAGTCAGTGAATCATTTCAGGCTAGACCAAGATTCACTCTTATCTTGTACAGGGAATCATTTTTTGAGTCAGTGAATCATTTCGGTCATGATTAAGATTTGCACCACTCTCGGTCAGTTGATTGAGTCGGTGAGTTTAACGAGTAGCTTTTAGGTTTATTAGTTCATAGCTGGAGCATTTATAGTGTTTCCTTGCATTCAAAACACAATTCTTCTAATTATGAACTTACAAGCTTCTCATAAAGTACACAAGTAGCAACAAATATTAGTTATTTTACACAACTATTGTTATTTACTGTCTGCTTTAGACAGCAACATGACCAGAGTGCACATTTGGGCAAACTGTGCAACTGAACGAATCAGTGAGTCTGAATCAGTCATTTAACTTAAAAAGAATAAAAGCGTTTGCTGTATTTTTAACTTGAAATTATTTCGTATGTAAGATTTAAAATAACACACTTGTGAGGTAAAAATAATATCACGTTACCAAGAACTATAAATGTAATATTAAACAGAAGATTAGGAGACGATGGTTGATGATGGCATATAAAATGCACAGATATCTAAATATACAGTTACCATGATGAAACAACCCTTCTGTTAAAAAACTATACTTTTAAAAATATCTTATAATTAATAAACCATTAAACAGGATTCTAGCTGTCTTTGCACTTTACTGAAAACCGCCATATTGGATTAGACGATTATCACACTGCGGACTCATCACATCGATAAATAAACTAAACATCATTAATGTTATACACACACAGTTTGTGTGTGTGTGTGTGTGTGTGTCTCTGCCGGGGACGCAACAACAAAACAAACGTATGACACTAGCTCCAATATCAACTAACACCGAGCATTAAATCCAATTAGAGAGCCGTGTTTCTGTAAGCTCCAAGCGTTTTAATGAAAAGACAGTGAGTGTGTGTGTGTGTGTGTGTGTGTGTGTGTGTGCGTGCGTGTGTGTGTGAGTATTGAGAGAACAGTTGTCGCTGTCTCTGTGCAGCACAAAACCGATCAATCTTCCCAATCAGAGCGACGACTTCACCGTCGCCACGCCGCAGTAATAATAAGGTGAAAATTGAATCGAGGTTTGCTCTGAATTTCCATTAAACCGAGAGTCCAATTAAGAAATTAAATACTGGTTAATTAATTCAGAAGTGCGACAAATCAATTTACACACAAGCTGAATTTCATGACACCTGTAATAATTTATAAACAGCATTTCAGCTTAGTGAGAGTCTGGGAGTCTGGATCACTGTCGCAGGCCATGTTGGTTTTCCTTTTTAACGTTTTACAGCATTACAGTTGTGATATTTATTCTTAAATTTCAACCAGTCATTCTTTTATTCAGTTTGGAGCCACTCTTTTAACAATTTGGAATCATTATTTTCTTTCGGTTCTGATTCGTTGTTTTTGTTTAGTTCGCTTCACAATCGCACAGAGTCCAATTAAGAAATTAAAAACTGGTTAATTCATTCAGATGTGTGACGAATCCATTTACACACACGAGCCAAATTCATGACACCTGCAATCATTTATAAGCCACATTTCAGCTCTGCGAGCCTTTGAGTAGGTTTTATTCTCCTATTTCATTGTTTTACATTTTATAGCAGTACAATTGTAATATTTATTTTAAAATCCTGAATATTGACAAAACATCATCATGTAATATGATTTTAAATGATTTTGGAATGTAATATGACTGGACACGTTTCCCAGAATTTCGAACGTTTATAAGTAAGCTGGTCGTCAGCATTTATCCTCCGTCATAATTTAAACGCTAACTACTGTTTTTCATCAAGCTAACAAAGCTTACTGACACTGAAAGAATAAATAGCAGCTCTTTAAAATGAATCGGATATTTTAAAGTGTTATTTTAACGAAACACATAAAAGTTATTACTGGTTCAATTAAGCTAATCGCGCTAACAATGCTAATATTGATGTGACACTAGACGCTAGCTTCAAGTTGAAGGTCACATGGTGATTAACCAGTGAATAAAAATATAATTTTTAACATATTGTTTCAGATATCTCGGTTTTTATACTCATCTTCTTAAAGTAACCCTTATTAGGTTAAGATGGTTAATCGTGAGGTAAAGCTAGGAGTTAATTAACATCGCATTATCAGTTTTTGTTAGCATATTAACACTTTCCACTGCCTGTAGTAATAATTTTTTTCATTTTAGTCATCTTAATCAGTTCTAGTAAAAAAAAAAAAAAATATATATATATATATATATAACCTAAGCAGAACA
>JAQMYM010000038.1:4178342-4185842 GCA_030014255.1 Parauchenoglanis ngamensis | reverse complement strand
ATACGGCCGTGTGTGTGTGTGTGTGTGTGTATGTGTGTGTTGCAGGGGGGGTTTACAAACTTTTGAGCACACGCTCAACTTCCAGTCACTTCATCGAGCTTCATTTAGCATGCTGGAAATGATGAGTGCATTTTTTATACCTCCAGTTCATGGAAGAACTCTTAACAGGACCATTGATTTCACTGTCAGCCTGCAGCTATGGACGCACACACATACACATACACACACACACACATGCACGTACGTGCACACACACACACACACAGGGACACAATCAATGTGCACACACACACACACTCTCACACACACACACACACAAAGATACTTAAGTATATACATTGCATTGTGTGCACTGCACAGATTATATCTCACACACACACACACACACACACACGCACACACACACACACACACACACGTTTTATCACTGTGTCAGCTCCAAGCTTTCTTTTCCTATATTACTGCTGGCCAAATAGGTCACTGCTAGACTGTCCACTTTTAGCTGTGTGTGTGTGTGTGTGTGTGTGTGTGTGTGTAAACCTCACTGATAATAATCTGATGATAATTTGATAATAAACTGGTAACCTCGTTATCTGTACATCTCATAATACGGTAATCTTATAATGACATAATAATAATAATCTGTTGATAATCTGATGATAATGCCATTAACATTGAATAATAATCTGATAATCTTACAATAAAATCATTATAATCTGATAATAATATATCATAATAATAATATCAATACATCATATCTGATTCCTAATCATCTCACCATAAGCTAATTATAATTTCATAACAATCTCACAATAATACGCTGATCATAATCTGATGCTAATCTTATTTTAATATACAAGAATTGTAATATACATTTATAATAATCTTATAATAGAATATTTTATAATAATGCCAGTAATCTCAATAATAAACTGATAACAGACTGAAAACCACCTCACAGTAATTGTATGATGTTCCTGTAATATTCGGATAACTAATAATCTGTTCAAAATCTAATAATCTGTTAATTATTAATAATCGTTAATAATAATAATTGCTAATAATCTGCTAATTACAATCTAATAAACCCATAATAAGAATGCATTACAATAAAGCCATTATAACATAATCGGAACTGATAATGATCTTGCAGAATCTGATGAATTAATAATAGTTTGATAAACTTGTAATAATTTCATAATAATCTCAGAAAAATCGAATAATATGGTACTAATCTACTAATAATCTACTAATAATCTCAGATTAACCACACAAACAAATGAAGTCCTGAAGCACAGCTCAATGAGAAATATATAAATCAACTGACTTTTCTTTTTTTTTGCCTTAGTGGATAATCTATAAACGTTTAAAATTAACATAGAAAAAAAATATGACTAACCAAATTTGTAAATATTATGTTATTAAATGATATTTGAGATATATGTAATAATTAATTCATATATTTATTTATTGTACAGGTATAATGAGCATTATTGCAATTTGTTTGTAAAGTGTGCACGCGTGTGTGTGCGTGTGTGTGTGTGTGTGTGTGTTATCGCTGTTTGTGTGAGGGATTAAACTAAACAACAATAAATCCAGGTGGCACTGGTTCGTACCAGTCGAGTTGTTTAAATGTATTTGCATGTTAATGAGAAGATAAGGACGCTCTCTCTCTCTCTCTCTCTCTTTAACGCAAGAATGTTATTCTTCTCTCTAAACTTTCGTGTTTTTGATTAAAAGGCCATTCAGAATTGCACGGATTGACCTGGCACTCTGAGAACATAAACAGACTCTAATTAATGCTGAAATCCCTCCACACACACACACACACACACACACACACACACACACACACACACACACACACACACACACACACACACACACACACAGAGAGAGACTCTTGATAGAAGCTTCTAGAAGAGCGCTTGTCATGAGTGTTTGGTCCTTTAGCTTTGATGCCGAAATGTTTATGCTCTCACCAAATAAAAAAAGGAGCTGGAGGTTAACAGCTTGAAAGCCTGTTCAAATGTCAGCGGGCCGAGATGAGAGGAGAGGCCGAGCGGTGTGTGTTTATGTTCCGGCAATTAAAAGCTTAAATTTTCAAGCTGAAAACTCAATTTATGGAGGCGCGAGGAGGTGGAGGTGAAGGCTGGAGGACAGCTGAGCAACACACTAGCTCACGCTAATATGGTTTTCTTCAAACTGAAAACAAAACAAGACGATATAAAAACTTAAAAAAAAGAAAAAACAAACCCAGGAAGAGCTCTGGTGAGGTTTTTGTCCCTCACATGGCTTGTGACAAAGAACTCGTAATAGGACGGAGAGAGGAAAAAACAGAGAGAGAGAAGGAGAGAGAGAAAAGCTTTTACCATCACAGTTCAATCAGGCTGAAACACGCTTCAGACAATAGCTCGTCCACACACCACAAATGAACTGCTTTCTCTCGCTGGATTTCACAAAAAAAGATCGAACAAAAGGATCGGGCCGAGGGCAGCGCTGGGCAATCGGCTAGCTTTTATCACACACACACACACACACACACACACACACACACACACACACACACCTGTAGCATGTCCCAGACAAGGTCAACACTTTACCACAAACTACATTTAAGGAAAAAGGCCTCATTTAACTTCACAGGACTCATTCTTATATTCTCTACTTACAGCTTTAGCATTAAGCTAATCTCATAGAAACATGGTATTAGCACGAGGCTAGTCTGAAACATACACAACTTAGACATTTAGACAAACTTATCTGAGAGAAATATCATGCTTGAGAGTCTTGCTTTAGATATCTAGTCTGAGAAAAATGTTTATCTCTAGCGTAAGGCTAGTCTCGGAAAAAAGTATGTTTTAGCATAAGACAGAAAGAGGAAAAAACATTTAATCTTTAGAGTGATGCTAGTCTGAAAAAATGAGGTCATTTAATCATAAAGCTATTCTTAGAGAAAGATTTGCTTATATCCAATGGCTACTCAGAGAGAAACATATGTTTATAGCAACCTTTAACGTAAGGTTAGTTTCACAGAGATGTTCAGATTTAGCCTGAGGCTAGTCAGAGAGAAGTATGTACCTCTAGAGTGATGCAAGTCTGATACAACTTGTGCTAGCGTTAGCATAAGGCTATTCTGAGGGAAAGAGCTGCCTTTGGCATACCACAGAAATGTTTAGTTGTAGCGTAAGGTTTGTCTGAGGAATATGCTTATACTGCTAGCAGGAAAAATTGTGTAGATTTAGCATATAGCAAGCCTGAGGGAAACATTTACCACTACCTCAAGGATAGGACTGGAACATCTGATTTAGCGTTGGGCTAATATGACAGAAATGTCTAGTTTTAGCATAAGGCTAGTTAAACAAATGTTTCGTTTTATCATATGGCTGTACTGAGAGAAATGTCCAGTTTCAGCATGAAGCTAATCTGAAAGAAATATCTGGTTTTAAAATACAGCTAGTTTAGCTAGTCTGACAAAACACTTACCTTTTAGCGTTAGGCTAATCTGACAGAAATGTCAACTTTTAGCTTTGTTTTGGCAGAACCTTGTGCGTGAATGCAGTCTCGTTTAACAGAACACTTTACAGGAAGGATAGAGGTACTTTCTTTTAGGTTTTAGCATAAATTTATCTGGTAATATAGTCTTTAGCATAATGCTAGTCCCAGATGTCCTTAATTTAATCGTAACTGTCAATTATTTGTGTATTTAATATAAATCTCTACCTGAGGTATAAGTATAAGACCAGCTGGCTAAATTTAGCTGTGTAAAAAACGTAAATGGACTTTAACAGGTCTGTAAAATCTTTATGACGATGAGTATTAGCACACTCTCTCTCTCTCTCTCTCCATACTGTAGGTCTTTGTGTGGATGAGATGAGACACTGAGGCTAATCTGAGATAGGAACTGAGCTTCAGATATCTGTTACGCTAATTGTAGGATTAAAAATAACCCGATCCTGCAATTCACTGTCCATTCTCTCTTCTTTTTATTCTCTTTTTCACTCGTTCCTTTTGTGCTGTCCTTCTTGATTTTGTCTTTTGTTGTTTTTTCTGTCTTGCTCCCATTTAGTTGGATTTTCTTTCCCACTGTCCTCTGTCATCAAACTGCTCTCTCTCTCTCTCACACACACACACACACACACACACACACACACACACACACACATTTCCACCCTCAAGTCTCGAGCCCAAAATGTTTCATCACCTCCGGAGAAGCTAAAAGCCGCGATACACTGAGAGAGTTCTATAGGGGATCCTACATACTTCAAATGCACTATAGGAGAGACTCCCTTCCTCTCTCTCTCTCTCTCTCCTTTCTTCTATCTTCCACACACAAACATTTGTCATCCCGTCATGCCTCCATCCCGCTCGCTGGTCCCATGGGCCCGATCACAGTGCTGACTGCCAGAGTGCGATTTGGACTTGGCACTCGCGCTGCTGTCAGCATCATTACAGTGTGCTACTTTCTTCTTTCTAGCGGAAAAACGAGGGATTCGGAAAGAGGCGAGATGAGACTGTGTAGCTTCAAAGGGATGTGAGGACCGGCTTTATTCAGAAATACAAAAGCCAGAAAGAAGTTAGCTTTAAAACTTGGCAGAAGGCTAGTCTGAGAAGTACTCTGTTTTAGGACGAGGCTAGTTTGACTGAAACGTTTACAGTTAACATTCGGGACATTAGTATACGAGATTAACAATTTGAATCTTAGCATAAAGTTTCCCTCGTAAGGACATTCTTCAAAACATTTAGCTTTAGCGTTACCCAATTGGAACAATCTTAGAAGCTGGTTTGTCCTAAACGTTTCGCCTTAGCATGAAGCTAGTCCAATGGGGCGTTCTGTCACATTTCAATTCAGCAAACAGCTAATCCGATGCCAACATTCTGAGAAGCTATTTATTTAAGATTTCTTAATAAGTGTGCCTGAAAGAAATAATCAGGTACTTTAAGCGTGACGCTAGTCAGAGCAAAACATCACGCTTTAGCATACTTAGTTTTGAGATAATGCTAAAGAAATAGAATGCGAGTTTTAAGAACATATTTGTTATTATTTACCTTGAAAGTAATGATGGTCTGAGAGAAATATTTGGTTTTAGCACAAGCTCTAATGTAGAAGAAAGGTCTAATGTAAGTGTAATGACAGCAGTCATTAAGCTAACTCAACAGAAACTATTATGCTAGTCTCAGGGAAGAATCTGGTTTTAATATAACTAGTGTGTCTGTTTACTGACCATGAAGTTCCCTCAGCAGTGTGAGAGGAGTAAATAACCCTCGAGTCCATTGTGTATCATGAATATTAGAGCTCGCTTATAGTAGCAGTGTGTTATTACTCCATTTCTGTACACACACTCTCACACCGCTTTATTGGCCGTTATTTTGCTATTACGGAGGATCTAAAGGACCCCGTTCTACATTCAGACGTGGTGTAATTAATGGCGGCCTCGGCTGAGGCGGGATACGTGCTTTGTGTCGGCCGTGCGAGACGGATTTGCGTGTTATTATGGTAATGGATGCGTGTGCGTGTGTGTGTTTGTGTGCTAATGTGCTGACTATAGGGGGAAGCGTGTTGCAGGCGAATAACCTTGAGAGGGTGAGAGTGGCGTGTAAATGAAACCGTGTTACATGCCTGCCTGATTTAGAGGCGTTTAGTTTGAAATGAGGTGAGAACTGAGAGGAGAAGAGAGGGGGAGGGGCGGTGATCACACACACACACACACACACACACACACACACACACGGCAAACACGGAGGCTTTAGCCTTTTCTCTTTTTGTACACACATACACAGCCAAAAATGTAATTACACAACATAATATTTACGCCGTGTGTGGCGCAAATCCATTTTCACTCACAATTTCTTATTCATTTTCAATCACACACACACACACACACACACACAAGCGTTATTTACCTCAGCCTAATGGAAATGTATTTATTTCCTGACATGCAGATGCTGCTGAGCGACCGTGCGTGTGTGTGTTTTTGCTTTTCTAGCTATTTCTTTCCCTCCGTTTTTTCCTTTCTCTCTGTGTGTGTGTGTGTGTGTGTGTGGTAAAGCGTGGGTGTGAGGTTTAAGCCTCGCTAGGCGCTCCACCCTGCTCTCTACAAAACAAGCTACACGTCTTTCCGCTTTAGCCATTTGCACACTGCACTTATTCCTCATTAACGAGCGGCCATTTTCTTTTTTATTCACGTGGGTGACGTGTTAACTCAAACGTTTGTGCTCGGAACCAAACAGCTCCCACAGGTTATAATTACCACATCCTCAACTTCCTCAGTTTATGAAGTCGCACTCAATTATCGTGATCCTGCACAGAACGTATTAGCAGTTCACCAGATTTTTGTTCTTTTTTTAGTCGACGAGCCCTGCACGTCCTGTGACATCATTTTGTCAAAAAATACTCGCGGCGAGTTAATAGCCACTTTCCACTTTCTCTCCCAGGCACAAACGTACACTCGGATGACATTTCATTTCCAACATGAAACAGTGACATCACTGCGGATTTCAGTCTGTGTTAGCGTTTCAGCAGTTTTTACTAATTAATATTAGCAGAAGCATTTTTTTCCACATAAGGCATTAGCTAGGGCTAGTATGAAATAAACACCCACATTTAGCTAAAGCTAGTCAGTACAAACCTTTCATTTCTGCTAAGGTCTAAAAAAGGCAGGTAATGTGAGACTGAAAGTGAGTGTGAAAGAAACAGAAAGGCTAATCAGGCAGAAATGCTTAATTTTAGTGTAAGGCTAGTCTGATAAGTTTAAAGCTCTCTCTCTTTGGCTCTGGTTTTTTTCTGAAGTGTCTTTTTCCATTTGTTACCAGGGAGGATCGAGCGTATGCGCGCACGTGCGGCCGCCTGTAGAAAAACCATCAGAGCCAGCAGCCTTTTAGTGCGAGCGCTCCGAGTTAAAAATCTGTGAACTTTTCAGAAAGGTGCTGGTGTCGTCACTGTTACTGGCAACCAATCATACGGCGGTTAGTAGTGATATATTTTCAACATGTTGTTGTCATAGAAACCAAACCAACGTCCAGCGGTTTTTTTATGACGCGCTCGAACAAAGTCACCGCTTTTTCTGCCAAAGCAATACGCTACATGGACAGGCACGAGGTTTTTACAGAAGCCGCTGATATTGCAGGCAGAATTTGCAGCTTTACAATCCGAGTTCATCAGTGAGGTGAGAGTCAGACTGTCATTAACCCTAATATTCTCCAAGGAGCTGAAAAGTGCACGTCATCGCATTCGAGTTCCCAGCCTGGACACGGTTAAGATCACACCGAGCCGCTCCCGGGGGGAACCTCTTCCAGGCACCCCAAGCGAACCGCCCCAGGGGGCAGTACGCCGCGACCACACTGCTCAATCCACCCAGTCTCTAGGGGTCAAACACTCCTGGGAGCGGCTCGGATCGCTTAGTGTGAGCATGCCCTTACTCTCTCCCGCCCGGGGGGGGGGGGGGGGGGGGGGGGGGGGGGGGGGGGGGGGGGGGGGGGGGGGGGGGGGGGGGGGGGGGG
>JAQMYM010000038.1:4154938-4178242 GCA_030014255.1 Parauchenoglanis ngamensis | reverse complement strand
CCCGACCCGCCGCTCGTCCGCTCTCCTCGCCCCCTCTCTCCCTCTTTCTCTCCCTCTCGCCCCCCCTTCTCCCTCCCTCTCCCTCTCTCCCTCTCGATGTTGTGTATGCTGGACAGACGCTGCTTTTTTCAGTCGAGAGAGAAATGTTTAGGTTCTCTTATTCTGTGTCCTGTTTCTGAGTTGGGCCCAGTGGGAGCACCGCAGAATTCAAATGCTGGTCAAAAAACTGTGTGTGTGTGTGTGTGTGTAGGGATAGAACTCTGAATAGCCAGAGGCACAGTTCTGTAGAATAACAATATCTTTTCTTTTTTTTTGTAATAAATTCAGACACTTTGTTCTGGACCTTTTGTGTAGTTTGCATGACGGTGCTGTAATTACACGAGATCCAGAACAAAACCCGAGACACTCTCAGCAAACAAGACGAGTAAATTAAACTCTTCAGACCAGATTTGATCTTGTGTGATGATGACACATGTTGACAGTGTAAAAGCTTGACTGTAATTGGTTACCCAGACATCAATAAGAGCCAATTTTCCCCAAATAAGAAAATCTATGGATGCCATCTGACGTAAAACCCGACTTGTCATGAACAACACAGTAAGCTAATAATAACTGATCATGCTTCAATGCACTGTCCTATAAATTTCCTCATATCATAAAGTAACTCACCTCTGAAATATAGCATTTTATGTACTTTTCTGAATATTTTTGCTTCTTTGTAACTCAATCACATCAAAACAGTCACTGTATCATTTGCAATGTGCTTATTGTGAACATTTGGATATTTAAATTACTTCTGCTTTTTATCACACATTTATGAAAAAAATATTGCAAAATGTTAGAGAATTACTGCGATTATAAATCTCAGAAGATATAATGCATCTGTACTACACGTTTGGCTTGCTATTTTTACTTATTTACGTGTTCTTTTTTTCCGGGTAAGTCCCAACATCCCGCTTTCGTGCTAAGCGTTTTTTATTAATATCCTGTCCAATCAGTTCACAGCGCAGGAGCCAAGCAAATAAAACACATTATTCCTGTTTTTGAGTGAATATGAGGAGTGTAAAGCTACCATGCGTAGGATTTCTGCTTTCTAGCGGTGAGGTTGAAGATTTGCAGCCAACTGAATGAAACGTGGAGCTAACCGAGCTGCTGCTGCTTCTGCAGCTCAAAAAGAAAAGGAAAAAGTGGAAACCCTTCAAAACAAGCGATAAGTAACAGAGGTTGGTATTTATAAAATGATTTTACTATATGGGTCTGCATGATACGAAAAGCACCAACAGAACAGAAGGTGGTGTTTCCACAGCAGCTCTGCGCTTTACCTGTTACTGCAGTCTGTAGTTTAGTGTGTTAGCGCAGTGTATTATTGTATTAGTGTATTATTATTTGGGAAACAACAATGACACTAATGAATGATTATATACTGTAAATACTACAGGAACAGCATCATGCAGCGATATTCTGACATTATTTAAATCCAGTCACCTGTCCAGCACAAAACAGGCGACTTCAGCGTCACTCCGAAAACATTTGTCCCTCACCAGTGATTCCCATCTGGGAAAAGCCACAGGGTGTTTTGTTTATCCGTGTTTCTCCCTTCACTTCGTTCCGATTTCACCTCGTTTTGTTTCACGCTTTCACTTCTTTGACGAGGATTCCTGCTCTCTTACTGTTTCTTGTGCTGTATGATCCTTCATATTTACAAAGTTTGGGTTCTCAAACATGTTCACCAGCAAACATCGATTCCTTTCCTTTCTTCCTCGTCTTTCGTCTGGCTTCACGCTGCTGCTTGTAGAAACGTGAAACACAGAAGGCGCCCTCTAGGGGTTTGTCTGTTCTGGAGTAATGAAGCAACATGGCGGCCTCCATTAGACGTGGACCCGCGGTCTGTGTAGCTATAAATGGCTTATTCTATGCTTACATAAACACAATGGTTTGTAATTACAGGTATTTGTACACTAATGAAAACATACTTATGCATATTGTATTCTATTTCTGCTAATAAATTCCCCCCAAATCCTACATAGTGTAGCTTTAACAAAACTTTCAGAGATACTTCAATGTCAGTATTTTAACACTGCAATGTAACTAGACATGACAGATTTGTTGGTTATCCCTAGATGTTTATCTGGATCTGATGACTCAGCATGAATCCACTTTAAATAGTGTCTATCCCACATCTACTTTTATCTTCCATCTCTTCCAAATCTTCAATCTTCCAAAACTCTATAATATTATTACTGACAATACTAATTATACCTGCTAGTTAGCCTGCAGTAGCTAGGATCCATCACTTGTGTTGCTATGGTAACAATCTGCATGTTGCAAGGGTATGTTTATTTAATTATTTATTTTCATATCTGCACTGAAGGTGCTCCAGTCAGCACTTTCTCTCTAGTGAAAAAAAGCTGATTTAAATGAACACTGACATTTCTATGGGTTTAAAAAACAGCAGAGACAGAGAGACAGAGAGAGAGAGAGACAGAGAGAGAGAGAGAGAGAGAGAGAGAGAGAGAGAGACGTAATGAGTGGGAGGACGAGAAGAAAAAAAGACAACCAGCCATCCAACCTAACAAACAAGCAAACAACAATCACTGAAAATCCCCAAATATAACACACACAAAGCCAGAGTTTTATCTCAGAAAATAGAGAGAGAGAAAGAGAGAGCGAGAGAGGAGGAGTGAGACAAGAGAGAGGTGAGAGAAAAATGAGAGGTTTCACCTCACCTCTCGTTCTTTCCCTCCATCTATTTTCCCATTACACTCCTCCATCTTCTTTCTTATTATCCTTTCCTGTTTCTCTCCTTCCTTCATTCCGTTTCTCTATCCGTGTTCTTCCTCTTTTCTTTCCTCCTTCCCAGTCTTTGCTATTTAATTCTTGTTCCTTTCTTTCCCTACATCCTGCTCTTCTCTTTTCTCTACTCTCTCTGTTCTTTATTCTCCCCTTTCCTCTACCATACGTTTTCTCCTCTATCCTTTCCTTCTTTACATTTCTCTCCTATTCTCTCCATCATTTCATCCTTCTGTAATCATCTCGGCACAATTTATCCCTCTGTACAAATTTCTATCCTTTTTTCCTTCACTGTTCCACTTTTTCTCGTCTTTCATCTCTCCTTGTCCTAGCTCGTCTCACTCTTTTTTCACTTTTTTCCTATCTCATATCTTTTTCCACTTTACTTTTCCCTTCACTTCTCTTCTTATTCTACTTGTTCTATCGTTCTCTTTCCTGTTCTCGCCTTGCTCTGTCGTTCTTTAGTGACTTGAGCTTCGTGCTCTAGTGACCTGCAGGAATTTGGACACTGGCGTGAAGCAGAGAGACAGAGCGAGAGAGAGGGGAGGGGGGGAGAAAGAGGAGAACCTCCTTCAAGCCTCACCCCCACCCTTCTGCAAATTCCTGGATCACAATCAGGCACAACAAGGCGCAAAACACACACACACACACACACACACACACACACACAGATATAAGATAGTATTTTCAGTCCCAGATGTAACTGCTGGGATGAGATTACAGAGTGAACAGTCATCGTCACGGAGCTGATTTACAGAACCCTGGGTTCTAACGAGACAGCCGAAGGCAACAGAGGAACATGAAAGGAACCGAGGCGACGAAGCACAGGGACGTTCACACTCCACAGCAAATCTGATTTATTCCCTAAATCCTATTTTTTAGTGATCAAATTAGATTTTTACATTGGTTGCTATAGTAACAATGCTACAGAAGTAGAGATGATGTTTTACATAAGGTTAACATCTAATCTCATCAGCATCTCAACAGCAAGAATATAATTACTCTTCATTACTCCAACCTCAGTGTCTCTCTCTCACTCTCTCTCGCGCTCCTGAACAAACCCTTACCCCTTTCATGCTTATATTCCTCCACGCTGTCATCACTTTTTGTCAAAAATGTATGACACGGCGCACACACACACACACACACTAACAAGACAAAATCTGATTTGACGGATTTGATGTTGAAACATTTGGATTTTAATTGGATTAGAAACTAGATACATTCGCACCTCAAACCAGATTTAAATAAAACCGATCCACATGTGAGAAAAAAGAGTGAATAAAAAAAAATAAATGCTCCTATATGAATAGCAAGCTTGACTGAGTCACTGAAAGTGATTCTCATGGTCAAAAGTTTGGATTGAGATACACCAGTACCTCGAACCTGACTGAAACTGAACCGATCCACATGCACAAAAAATAAATAATAACAATAATGAAATTAAATGTATTTTTTCCAATATAAAAAAAAGAAAAAGAAAAAAACACCAGTCTGAGCGAGTCATACTACTATACTGACTCATATACGCAAAACAAAACAAATAACCAAATGCTGACTTACATGTCAACGTACATCAAGTAAATAAATGTAAACAAAATAGTATATAGGAAATAAATAAATAAATAAATACTGTCTCCCAAAGAAGTGGTTTTAATTCCATTTAAAATAAGATTAGACTCAGATTTCAGTCTGAGCAAACACACTGAAATTAAAGTCATTCTCAGCATCAGTGATTCATGACAAAGACGCCACAGCAGCCAGCGTGGCGAAGAGCGTGATTACAGTCCACACACACAAACAGGATTTGGTCATCTGTGGCGTTTCACGTGAATGCTCAGACTGATTTAAATAAATAAATAATATCAGATTTAAAAAATGAATCAGAATTGTCTTCTCTTCACAGAGATCATAGAGTTACACATCACATCTGTTCGCAACACATCTGTTCGCAACACATCTGTACACAACACACCTGTACTGAATCCATTTACATGGGAAAGTAATTCAGATCTGTATTAAACACGTCAGATTTTTTATGTTTAGTGTGAGGGGTGGGGTTAACATGAGGGGTGTGGTTAACGTGAGGGATGGGAATAATGTGAGGGGTGTGGTTATTGTGAGGGGTGTGGTTAATGTGATGGGGTTAGCATGAGGGGTGGAGTTAGTGTGAGGGGTGTGGTTAGCATGAGTGGTGTGGTTAACGTGAGGGATGGGATTAACGTGAGGGGTATGGTTAGCATGAGGGGTGGAGTTAGTGTGAGGGGTGTGGTTAGCATGCGGGGTGGAGTTAGCGTGAGGGGTATGGTTAGCATGAGGGGTGTGGTTAGCATGAGGGGTGGAGTTAGTGTGAGGGGTGTGGTTAGCATGAGGGGTGGAGTTAGCGTGAGGGGTGGTTTTTCTCCAGGAGCGGGGTTAGTACACATGCACAGTGTAATAGTGAATAGCGAGTGGTTTGGGACACAGCTAATAAATCAATGCTAATAATGAGACATGTGAAAGTCTTTACATGGCCTATATAGTAAAACCTTGGTGTTACTGAGACCAAGCCTAGCTAACAGCTAGCTAATGTTAACTAATGAGCAGGTGTGAATAAAATATTAGCAAGCTAGCAACACATGAAATGCAGCGATACGGGCCAAAAAAGTGGCTCCTTCAGGGTCCTAGTGCCCTGGTTTACAATCTCTTCCCCATGCTAATAGGAACCTGAGCTGAGCTGAAATGGATCATCTCCTGATGTTTTATTGTAGCGAGTAACAGCGACAGGAGACAAATCAGGACGAGCAGAAAACAATAAATCAGAGCGAGGGAATAAAAACACAACACAAACCCCGAGATAAATTACTGCAGCTAACAAAATGGAGTTTACATAAAAAAAGAGGTTTTTCAGCGTATAGAGAGAGAAGAAACAAAACACACACACACACACACACACACACACACACACACTGGAGTTCGGAGAGTGGAATTCCCAACGGACAGACAGAACACACACTTCATCTTCTAGCAGACAGCAATTAACACACACACACACATACACACACACACACACACACACAAACTTTATTCAGAGAGCATTTACAGTGTATGTTTTTTAGAGAAAGGGTTCTTTAAGGGTTTCTTGGGCTGGGTTCTTAGTGCTCTAAAGGGTTCTAGGTGTTAGAGAATCACTCTGCTGTGGGGTTCTACGTATGCTCTAAAGGTTCTGCTAGAACCAGAGAAACCCTTTACACACTCGACTAGTGTTAATGATAACGAGAAATCAGATTCATTACACAGGAAAAAATACAACAACAAAATTAATGTCTATGCAAAATGCTTATACTACACTTAGATTTATTAAAAAAGGAAGAAAAGTAATAAAAAAGTAATAAAATGCTGATTATCGTTCGTCTTATTATTCTTCAGCTTACAGCTGAACGTGCGTTTTCCTTTTATTTGTCTCTTGGTAGGAAAGATTTTTGTAGATTTTTTTATTTAATTAAATGCCTTTTAATATTGAAATGCATTTTAATTTATTTTACTTTTATTGTACGTAATTTGTAATGTATAGGATCTCTTTTTTCCCCTCAGTTGGTATGAAAGCATTTTTCTTTTTTTTTTTTAAATTTAAAAAAAAAGTAATTTAATGTCATTTAAATAAATCTTATTCAGTTTATTTGATTCGGAATACACAGGGTCTCTGTTTTTTTTATTGCCATTTTATTTATTTACTTGCTTATTTATTTATTGTTCTCACTCCCGTTCGTCTCGCGCGTGCTTTATATCCTCGGGAAAATTCACCCTGGATTGTATTTCTGTTTAATTTTATTTATAATTTTTTTACATCCGAACGGGACACATATCTGACACGAGTATTTCCAGAAAGGCTTTTAAAATAATCCCAGTGACGTTGCACACTACGCTGCAGTACACGAGCAGGCAAAAGTATTGGCACCCTGTCTGAATTTTCCGTTTCCAAGTCGGACACTTATTCCTCGGATCTTATTACTCGTGTACTGAAGTCACTCTTCATGTGTATCACTGTGCATTTATATACATGCGGATAAAGTGCTTTCAAATATGGAATGCTGATTAAATCAATAAGATATTCACAGCTACATTTACGGCACGTCCCAAAAGTCTCAGCAGAGACATAGGGAGAAATTAACGCTTTAGCTGAACGCCTTCCGATAATTTTCATACACAGTTTATGGAACACGCATATTTTCAGACAACCTTTAATAACGCCTTTGACAAGAGATGAATGTACTGAAATCATTCTCATGGCTGCAGGACGAAGGTTGTTTAAAGGAAATGTGCAGTTAGATGCAGCTGTGTGACGTGAAGACGAGCTGATCGAGAGCGGGAGAGACGCCGCCGTGTGTGTTAGCACAGGATCATGTAGAGGATGCTCGGTAAATAAAGTCATATTTAGATAAAAAAGCGTAAATTTCCCCTGCGTAGCTCTAACGGTGTCTGAATAAAGAGAGAGAGATGCGTTGCAGCGCTGCGTAACAAATGATTTATAATATAATAGATATATATTACATCAAAGTGCTGGAGGCTTATAAGCAACTGTAAAAAATTGTGTGTGTGTGTGTGTGTGTGTAAAGCGAGCTCTTAATTCAGACAGAGATTTATGACGAAGTTTCAAACTTCATTACCTCTGGCTCAGAGCCGAAGAGTCGCAATCAAACACACACACACACACACACACACACACACACACACACACACTTAATTAAATGCCAAAAAACATTTTGCAAAGCCTAAAGAAAATATCAGCGCAGTGATAAAATACAACAAATTACACTCAGGACGTTAAAATTAGGAAACATAATAAAGATTTTAAAATTAAATTAGGCGACTTCGTCAGTGTTTATTTATGAACCCACTACTGCACTAATGCGTCCTGACATTTCAGACCTGTATTTTAATATAAACACGTCATGTCTTTATAAAAAAAAAAGTGATATTTTCATTTGGAAATTATTCGTAATTGGGTTTTTTTTTAGACTGAATAATGATGAAATAATATTTAACAACATTTCTATGCATTTTAATTGAAAGAAGTTTTAAACATTTACATTTATATTTCATTTCATACTTAATTACATTTGATTTCTATTTAATTTAAAAGTCTTCTTTTGGAAAAGTTACACGGTGAAAAAGAAAAAACAGTTATATTGCCTTTAAGAAAGATAAAGGGTATTTTGTATATTGCGCTCCGACTCTCCGTTTCATTTTGTTTTCAGCTGCAATTAATGAAAGTGATAAATACTGAAGCGTTAGAAATACTATTTATGCATTTCTTATTTTATTGTTTTTATTTTATTGTAAAATTCTATCAATTTGTTTATAAAATATATTTACACAAACACACACACACAGAGGGAGGGAGAGAAAAAGAGAAAAAGAGAGAGAGAGAGAGAGAGAGAGAGAGAGAGAGAGAGAGAGAGAGATGGACAGATTGGGCTCATCAGGACACACATTGAGATAACGGCCACTTACTCACACACTTCATCCATCTTACACACTTCTTACACACTGTGTATTTGTGTGTGTGTGTGTGTGTGTGTGTGTGTGTGTGTGGTGTGTGTTTTCTCATTTCTTTCAGCCTGGTGTGTGTTATTTATGTGTCTCAGGTGTGTGAGAGAGGGACAGAAAAGAAAAAGAAAATAAACGACGCCTTTGCTAATCTGTTCACACTGTTTATTATTATTATTATTATTATTATTATTATTATTAATTCCAACTGTGTCTCGGGTGTGTGAGCTGCACTTCTCACATCTCAGTTTTTATTTTCTTTCTTTCTTTTTTTTACATTTCTGTGTTTTGGAGCCGCTCGTCCCGAGCCAATCTCCACTCAATGAATTAAATATGAACCTCACAGTGTATAAACGAGAACCTGAGAGACTCCACCTGGCCATGCTGGCTCCTAACACACACACACACACACAGAGTGACACACACATGCACACACACAGACACACACAGTGACAAGCACACACACAGACACACACATAATGACACACACGCGCGCACACACACACTGCGGCGTGAACTCATCCGTCTCACTGCGCCGTAAATCAACCGACATTACAGCGCCGTGGCTGAGACGCTCGCCGTCGCTAACAGCTCAGAGTTCTCTCTCACACACACACACACACACACACACACACACACAGGAGAAACAGGAGAAATGGAGGAGAGGCCGCTAGGAGATCACTCCGGGTGTAAAGAGATGAAGAGAAAAAGAGAACAAAAGAGAAGGAAGAATTTACACACTGCGGTACATGTGTTTTACACAGCGCGGAGAGAGAAGAGTAAAAACAGAAAGAACAAAAAAGAAAAAAGAAAAAAGAGAGAAAAGAAGACACCTAATTCTCTCCCGGTACCTGAATTCTTGCAGGAAAAAATTTCAGCTTCTTTTAATCGCGATGGCGTTCTCTCTCGCGCTCGCGCGCAAAACACATAGTGTTTAGAAAGAAAAGAAGGAGGAAAAAAACGAAGGAATTTAGAGTTGATGTAAAATTAATAAAAGAGGACGGAAAAGAAAGGATAGGAAAGAAAGAAAGTGAAGGGAAGAGTGAAGGGTTTTTCCGTCAATGCTTTCCTCAAACGTTTTTAATTTTGTTGACACCAATGATAATAAAAGGTATTAAGAAAGAAAGATTAAAGGAAATGAATGACAGATTTGAGAGAGAGAGAGAAAGAGAGAGAGAGAGAGATTTTCTTTCCTTGTCACTTGTTTTTCTGTTATTCAGTAGGAGCCATTTATTTCCCTTTAGGCCTGAAAATAAGAGATTTAGAGTGCAGTGCACACACACACACACACACACACACACACACACAGTCCCAGGGTCAGGGGAGTCGACACACGGGTCTGAAATGCAATACAGCTTCATTTTTTCTTTACATCCCTCCATCTCTCTCTCTCTCTCTCTAAAGCTGCACGTGTTTAACATTACACACACTGCAGGTTTGCGTTACAGTACGATTTTAACCGAGCCTGACGACACACACACACACACACTCACACACACACAGGCTAAAAATTCTTTACGCTGTAAAACACACAAGAAGAATTCCATCACATCTCAGAGCTCCGAACACACTCGAGGCCGTTCGTGCACAAGTGTGTGTGTGAACCCGACTGTGGGTGTGTGGCTGTGTGTCCACGCGCGTGTGTGAGACAGAGTGTGTGTGAGCGTTCCGAGCGCTTCACTTCCGAAGGTAACGGCGCGTGCGAGAGCTTCCGAAGCCGGCGCTGTTTCCAATTAGCCGCGCTGTAAGTGACCATTGTGGAGAGGCCGCGGTGCAGAGAGCCAGGAACGAGGGACAAAGAGGAGTGATGGAATGATGCAAAGAAGGAAGAGATGATGAAAAATCTCTGAATGAGTTGTAAAGTCTCAGAAGCAATCTCGAGCTTCAGGATGCGGAGTGAAAAAACACACCAACAACAATAACAAAAAAAAAAAACAAGTCAATTTTTTAAAAACAATTTTGCTGTTTGAGATCAAAAAGAAAAGGAAAGAAGGTAGGGAAAGAAAAGAGGGATGAAAAGAGAGAGAGAGAGAGAGAGAGAGAGAGAGAGAGAGAGAGAGGTCTAATATGAGCCTCGGGCTTGGAGAGGATTCGGTGCACGGAGGCGCGCGCAAAGAAGCACACACACACACACACACACACACACACACACACACACAACAATTTAATGTATTTTGCAAAAACAGACAGAGAAAACGAAAGCAAAAAAAGAAGAATAGAAAGAAGGAGAATGGAGTGAAGGGAAAAGAAATGAAAGAAGGATGAGAGATGAAGAGGAGAAGAGAAGAAGAAGATAGTGGACATGCAGCAACAATGCAGCACAGATGTAAAGAGAGACAGATGTGCATGAAGAGAAAGAGGAGCGCAGGATGGAGGAGAGAAGAGAATAAAGGAGTGCGGTACCTGAATCGGGACTCCTCCAGCTGTGACCTGAAGGGTTAAAGCGAACCCCCCACTCCAGGGCTGCGGCGGCTCATCAAGACCCAGCCGAGATCACTTAACGTCCTCTTCTCATTCCACACACACACTCGCACTCGCACTCACACACACATGCGCGCTTGTCTCGTGCGCGTGCACACACACACTCTCACACGCACGCATGCACACGGACGCAAAAACGCAAAGATTCTCGTATCTCGTATCGTCCGGTGGAGAAGAAAATATTCAGGAAAAGATAAATCACAAGAAATGCTCTTTCAGGGAAAAGACAAAATGATTAAGAATTAAAAAAAAGGAAAGACGAGCTGTTTGTTGTTGTTGTTGTTGTTTAAATTCTCATCACGGTGTTTGTCTGTCTCTCTGTCTCTCTCTCTCTCTATCCGTCTCTCGGTGTGTGAACACGACAGAGGCTGCACACACACTGCCGAGTTTGCAGCTCACAATCCGAGCCTCCGTTATGCATCGCCGCCCCCGAGCCTCCTCATTGGACGGCTGGAGTGTCATTCACGTGGGGGGCGGGGCCAAAGGCAGGGCTTTAATTCCATTCCAGCCACTTGGAGTAACAGGACCTCCTTCCCCCCCCTCTCTCTCTCTCTCACTCACACACACACACACACACACACACACACACACACACACACACACACACTCTCCAGCTGTTGGCGGGTCAAACACAAAAGCAGCCCACCTTGACACACAGTTCACTCCTTCTAGAGTTTCACTATATACAGAAGAGCATCGAATCTCTCTCTCTCTCTTTATTTTACTTCCACTCAATGTTAAATTTGATTCAGCGCACATCACCATGACAAATAACAACGCAATTCCATCGCCAAGGTTTAGGATACAAAAAAATGTGGTGAAATTAAAGAGGAATGAAAAAGAACTCTTTCTCCAACAGTGTGGTGTGTGCAGGCAAAAAATGTAAAGACAGATAGATACATGTGTAAAACGTCTTCTGTTATTCCTGCGTTCTTTTCCTCATTATTCCATTATGCACTCTGAGCTACGAATCTAACCCTGCACCTACAGTTAAGGGATCTCCAGCTATCCCTTAATGGTTTTCCTTCATGGTTCCACGTAGAACCCTGTTAGGAAACCCTTAGCCAACCAAAGAACCTGTTAGTGTGTTACTTTTTTCTCCAGTTTGCAAGTTCTGTGTAAAAGGACTGGATTCCATTCAGCAGATCCTCTTATAGGAAGATGAGAACCCGGAGAACCCATGAAGAACCTATGAGGAACCCTGTTTTATTATTTTTTTTATAATAATGATAAAGGATAAAATGATAATCAGGATTATTCTGCGATATTTGTTTGATAACGCCAATTATTTTCATAATGCATTTTCTAAAATTCTATTAGTTTTTTTTTTTTTGTAATAATTTTTCTTTCACACTGCAGAATTAGGCATTTATTTAAATCTCTGAATTAGAATAAGGCATTTTTAGTCACATTTATTTATTTTATAATTTTGTAATAATATAAACAACTGAAAATTAACAGATTATCTTTAACTGGAGCTTTTCTCAGGATCCAGACCTCGATGAAGTGCTTAGTGACAATAAATATATATAAATAGGTAAATAAATAAATAAATATTTACAATCAATGATGTGGATTTAATTACAGAAGACAAAAAATTATTACGAACAAACAAAATGAACAAAACAGGCTTCATTGTGTACATCTTTATATACTGTAAATATATGTGTCTAGTTTGTATGATCAATGCATGAACACACACACACACACACACACACACACGTGTAAGTTGTGGTGTGAAAGATTTTTTTTCTGAAACCATTTTGTTTGATCGAATAGCTGAGGCCAAAAACACAACACACACACACACACACACACACCACGGTGGTGCATAAATGTACGAGTTTACGAGAGCGCGTCCCCGCCGGGTGTGTTTCAGGAGAACCAATTAGAGATAAGGAGAGCGAGAGAGAACCACTGCGAAACTACTTCTCTATCATATTTCTCCCGCTTTGTTTCTGATTAGCAACTTGGCTAATAACCGTATTCCCTCCTTCATATTTATGCTAATTGCTTTGGCAACTGATACTGAATTAATATAAAAAAAAGAAACAGACGCAGATAAGCCGTGTCTCATATCACACCCATGTGCACTACTACTACTCCAGATGATGATGATGATGATGTGTGTGTGTGTGTGTGTGTGCGTTTTACAACATTATAAATGAAGATCTACAAAAAACAAATGTAGAATAGTAAAAAAAAAAAAAGTGTATGAAACAGAAGGGGCGGGGCTTGTAACGGGGGTGGGGTGTTGCTTGTTACAGACAAACCGTAAAGATGCGTAAACTCCTCTTTCCTGAAGATGTCGTAAAAGTTAGAGCTTTACCTCTGACACTGGAGACTCCTCCATAAATGTCAAATAAACAAGTTACAATATAATGCTTAGTTAAAATATAATGATATATAATGTTACTTTATATTGTTGTTGTTACGTTTTTTAGAACAAATGTATAGCTGTAAAAGTGAACATATACTCAGGTGTTTCAGCTCTGCACACTCCACTGGAACTCCGTGTCCTCCAGAAACACACCCTGATTTAACATTAGTGAGGGTTCATTAAGGTATTTTCTTGGTTTCTGAAGAGAACAATGAGTTATACTTAATAAAGCAAATGCCCTGTTAAAAAAATTTAATTTCTCACGTCATATAACAGATATAATTATATGAAACCTGTATTTTTTATTTACTTTTTATTTATTTTTATATATTTTTTACAATATGACTTACTTGCTTAACTAAATTCCACAAGTAAACTGTCCAAAATATCAAATAACTAGGTGTTATTAGATATAGCTGGCTAATTTTACTGTTTCTGGATACAGATATGTGAATACATACAGCTATGTTACGAGATGTAGCTATGTTATCAGATGTAGCTAGCTAATGTTACTGGATGTACAGTTATGTTACTAGACAAAGCTATTACTAGATGAAACTGTTACTAAATGCAGCTTTTATGTTACCAGATGTAGCTGTGATACATTATTAGATGTAGCTGTGTTACATTATTAGATGTAGCTGTGTTACATTATTAGATGTAGCTGTTACATTATTAGATGTAGCTGTTACATTATTAGATGTAGCTGGGATACATTATTAGATGTAGCTGTGTTACATTATTAGATGTAGCTGTTACATTATTAGATGTAGCTGTTACATTATTAAATGTAGCTGTGTTACATTATTAGATGTAGCTGTTACATTATTAGATGTAGCTGGGATACATTATTAGATGTAGCTATTACATTACCAGATGTGGCTGTGTTACATTATTAGATGCAGCTGTGGTACATTACTAGATATGGCTGTGTTACATTACCAGATGTAGCTGTGATACATTACTAGATGCAACTGTTACTAGATGTATCTATGTTATGTTACTTGATGAAGCTAGCTTATGTTACTGGATGTTACTGTTACTGTAACTGTTACTAAATGTAGCTGTTATGTTACCAGCAGAGATGGGTAGTAACGCTTTAGATTTACTCCCATTACATGTACTTAAGTAACTTTTTCCAATAAATTGTACTCATCAGTTGTAATGCACAATACTTTTCACCCTTACTCACAAACAATTGCCACTTAAAAAGGGTACTGTTACTCAGTTAAATCAGACTGCACACTTCTCACTACTTTTATTTCATTTCTTAAATTAACATTCTTCACATGCATGCAGCTTCTATGATGCCCTACGTTTTGATACAGACAGAGCCCCCTGAGGTTCAGATGAGAAAAATAAGGAGAGATGTGTAAATCTGCGCTCTCCGATTCCTAATCCGCTTTCTCTGATTCCTAAACCGTGCTCTCTGAGCTTTCCAATTCCAAATCCGAGCTCTCCGATTCCTAATCCGAGCGCTCTGATTCCTAATCCACACTCTCCTATTCCTAATCCACACTCTCCGATTCCTAATCCGCGCTCTCCGATTCCTAATCCACGCTCTCCGATTCCTAATCCGCGCTCTCCGATTCCTAATCTGCGCTCTCCGATTCCTAAACCGTGTTCTCTGAGCTTCCCGATTCCTAATCCGAGCTCTCCGATTCTTAATCTGTGCTCTTCGATTCCTAATCCGAGCTCTCCGAACTCTTTGATTCCTAAGCCGCGCTCTCCAATTCCTAATCCACGCTCTTCAAGCTCTCTGATTCCTAATAGATGCTTTCCGATTCCTAATCCACGCTCTCCGATTACTAATCCATGCGCTCAAATTCCTAAATCGTGCACACAGCTGCAGACTAATCGAGCATTTTGATGCCGAGGGTAGATTTAATGCTATATGGTATTTTGAATCGAATGTTTCACAGCTTTAATTGTGTAACGTTGTATTTATTGTGCTTTTCACTCCCTGCACATGGTTTAGGAATCCGCGCGCGTGGTTAGGAAGCACACCATGCACACTCAGACGGACAGGCACACACTCAAATGCTCAGACACAAACAAATGGACAAACATAAATAAAGCCCATTAATGTTCAGTCTGAGGAGGTTAAACACGGTTGTGTGATTCTGGTTGGTTATTTGTTATTGGTTGTAAGACAGAACGGAAGAGGTGTTATTACCTATTATTATTGCTAGTTTGGTAGATTTATGATGCTAACCTGTCACAATATTACCTCAATTTGTGTTATTTGGTAAATCTGTAATTCATTATTTTTTATTCAAAATATGATTTAGTACTTGAATGAGCAGATTTTATGTTGTGTTCATTATGCAAGCACTTTATTTTTTTTATTTTGGGCGTAACTGATTCCGACACATTTGAACGGATAGATTACAGATCATCATATGAAGTTACTCACTACTCGAGTCTTTTTACTCATACTCAAGTCATTATTACTAAGTTTAATAATAGTTTACTACTAGTTTAATAATAAGTTTACTTCCACTTGAGTCACTCATGTTATAAAGTAACAATACTTTGACTTGAGTACAGTTTTTGCCTACTCTACCTTACTGGATGTAGCTATATTATGTTAGTAGCTGTAGCTAGTTAACGATACTAAAACTAGCTATGATGTGTGTTACTGCAGAAAAAGACAAATAAAAAACACTTTTATCTAAACAGCTGTTCGTCACATCATAAAGAAGGATGAAGAGTATGGAACAGTGCAGTGATGACATCAGTGCTCTGATATAGAGATTTGTGGTTATAACTCGGCAGATTGGCTTGTTTACTACAACACACAAACAAACAAACAAACAAACAACTACATTATTCACTATCTTCAAACCGGATTAAACGCGACACCGCCACTGAGTCCTGACATGCCTCGATAAGCTTCACAACTACTGAGACACCATGCAGTGTGTGTGTGTGTGTGTGTGTGTGTGTGTGTGTGTGTACTGTACTGTTGACGACGCCGGCACTGTAACTGGTTCATTAAGTTGCAAATTAAGCATATCCACAGCGGGGACAGCAGTATATCCATCAGCTAGTGAAGTGTGAGCATTTTCTCACCACACACACACACACACACACACACACACTCACAGAGTACAGTCACCCCTGTACAAAGTGACTCTCTGTACGTCTGTCCCCTGATGCCACACTTAACATGCAATATTTGTTGTGTGTGTGTGTGTGTGTGTGTGTGTGCGCGTGTGTGTGTGATAAAATGTGTGTGAACAGTAGACGAGCAGATGGACAGGTTAGGGGCAAGGATGCATCTGTGTAGATTTTTCTGAAACACACACAATTATGTAATGCATGCAGTAACAACAACAACTATAACAATAATAATAATAATAATAATAATAATAATAAGCAAGGGAGCAAGTTCACTCATGTTTAATAATTTTTAATTATAATATTAATAATATTAGGTTCATATTATTATATTAATAATAATAACAACAATATATAATTTATAAATTTAGTATATTTTAAAACGTTTTTGTCTCTTTTCCTTTTCCAAGCACTGCTACTGTTTTGCCACCATTTTGTTTAAAGATTTGTATTAGTCATACCATTATTATTACACTATACTATACACTACAATTACATAAACCATGTACTGTTTTTATATAATAACTATATTTATAATATAATCATTATAATATAATGATAATTACTTATGTATGAATACATTTATTTACTGAATTAAATTTAATAAAATTTTTTAATAAATATTCACGCAAAAGCATCGTTGTGCTATCTGAGCTTTTCATGGTGTGTGTGTGTGTGGGTGTGTGTGTGTGTGTGCCAGGTTCATTAGGGGGGTGAGTTCAATGAGGGGGTCAGCATCAATCAGCACTGATGTCAGTGCCCCTCTAGGCCGCCTCCTCCCTACTTAGTGCCCTTCAGGCCACATCTCTACACGCACACACACACACACAAACACACACACACACACACACACGCACACACACACTCACGGTGCTGCTGGATAAAGACCATGCGCATCAGCTTGCACATCTGTGAGCCATAAACACACTCCATAAAGCCTCTATACAAGTCAGTAAACATGTTAATGTCAATATGGAGACAGTGTTAATTAACTGTTTATCTTTTACATATGGTTCACACACACACACACGTGCACACACACACACACACAAACAACCTGACTACATATCTGTCCTGAAGATGCTACAGCTTTACCTCTGACTGTTACAAAGCACTGACACTGGAGACTCCTTCCATAAATAAACATCTCCTTACAGAAAACTTGGCTGACGTTCCTGTAGGAAACATGTGACGCCGCGCTCGGTCCTAAACCGGCTCGACGGCCGCAGAGACGCAATGGTGTATCGATTGATTTCTCAGGACGTCTCTCAGAACCTGAGTGCAGCGTTAATGCGCGCCGGTGTTCTTCGTATTAATAAAACATCATCACCGCGTGTTTATGGCTTTGCCTGGAAGATGGTGTCGAGGTCACACGGTGTTAGCAGCTTAACACAACGCAGTGTAACCTATTATACACACACATGATATTTTTAGTGCACATCACAGATTAAAATAAAAATGTTATATAATTATCACATTATTAAAAACATATTACTAATTACTATTGTTAATCATTACCTTGCTGTTTGTTTCAAAACCACACCCTAAGTGGACATTCATTAGACATATTTCGCAGTGTACAGAGTGTAAAAGTCGCTCTAACGTAAATGCAATAGTGCCATTATATATAGAATAGCCACAAGCTAAATCCCAAAAGCCTCCCTATTACACACACACACACACACACACACACACATACACGCAAACACACACACAGCAGTACATAGTGTACACAATTCATTATTTCGTCGCCCACCTACTGAACATCTTCAGGGAGAAAGCAGCTGAATCATAAAATATCTCCCTCACACTGTCATTTATCATTTAATTATTTAAGAGTAATGTTATTTATCCCTTTCTATTAGCGTTAGCAAACACCTACAGCCCTGTTAATGAAGTCCAGTTCAGCTAAAATGAAATTTTCTTATATTAAAAGCATTTTAATATGCAATGCTAGCATTTAAAGGCGCATTAGATGAAATGAGTCATGTGTTTCAAGATTAGCTCTCTAATGGTTAAGTAAGGTGGGTTTGAGATTTGCAAACCACGTTCAAGAAGCTCCGCCTCCAGGATCTCCAGCTGTCCGTCAAGTTTTATGGTGTCTATAAAATGACTGACAGGTGGTCCATCCAATCACAAAGTTTTCTTTATTGGGTTTTTTCTCGGAAAATGAACACACTTGTGCTGAGGCCAAAACATCATCTTTCATCATGTTCTACATTACTGTTGAGGTTATGAAAACAAACAAAAAAAACAACTATTACACCTTTAAATGTTATTCTGTGCTTTAACTTGCGCAGACGTTTGCGCTCTCATCGTTCTCTTCAGAGTTCAGAACATTTTTATAAAATGCTCCTTTTTTATTTTTATAAAATTTTTATTCCTTCATTTATAATCACGTTAAACGTTATGGCAGTTATAAACAAGAAAAAAGAAGCTGAAGCACACAAATCTCTAACACTAAGGATTATTATTTTATTATTATTTAAGATTAAAATTATTAACCATTTATATTACTTGTACAAAACACCCGCAGACATCAAATTGAAATGTAATGGTTTAAGAAATCAGGTGAAAGAGCGGCTATTCTGTAAAAATAATAAATGTTTTAGTATGTTAGTGTTTAATTATGTTTATAACATGTTTAATATGTTCGGCGTGAGAAGTGCGCTCTCTCCTCATTCTCTTCAGCGTGTTATTCCGCTTTAATCCAGGCAGGCTTTCCTTTTTCCTCTAATCAGGAGTTCCCAAACACAGTGTCACATGATTTACAATGAAAGAAACTCACTTGGTTTCATTCATTTATTTTACAGATTAATATCAGAAATCTCAAAGACGGATTTTATGCTAATATTCTGACATGTTGCACGTCCCGACCTCACAACCCTGAAGATGTCTTTCCCAAATCAGGGAACGCTTGTCTTTCCCAAATCAGGGAATGCTTGTCTTTGTCTTTACTTCAGTAGTTGAGTTTGTTACATTCCAGAAAGATCAGAGAATTCACTAGAGCAGGATAAGATTAATGGCTCTGTCAGATAGGAGGGCAGGCAGGATGTAAGCGCAGGGAACACACTTTATTAATAAAGAAAGAAACGGAAGCAAACAAAACACACGCAGCAAAACAAAACTAAAACGCAGGTGCATCACATACAAACAAAACACGTGCAAGAAACATAAACAGCAAACAGACTTCCGGAACCCAGACTGAGGCTTGAGCAAAAACAAAGAAACCGATGACACGCCGATCGGCCCAAACGTCACTCACGTCACGTGCCTTGGAATTTAGATTACCTCACTTGATTTCCTTTAATGCTTCCTGCTGAACGAACCGTAAAACCTGAAATCGAGTTCATAATTCCGCTTCGGGAATTCGGGATCAATCAGGCGCGAGCTCGCGCACGACCGCAGAGAATCCTGGGAGATGAAGTCCTGGAAGTGCACGTCACAGCGCCGCAAGCAGCGAATCGCAAGACGAGAACTGCAGACCTCGGCGGTCACGTGGGGCGGGTCAGCGGGGCGACGTGACAGGCTCCTGCGCACTATGTAGTGCACTTCAACTAGTGAAAGCAAAGTTTATGATTGTGTATTATAATGACTGTGTTATTATTATTATTATTATTATTATTATCATTTCTCTCTCCTTCTTCCATTGATTCTCTTTCCTGTCTTTCTCGCACTCATTCTCTGAATTTTATTCCTCCTTTTCTCTCCCTCAAACATTTCATTCATTCTCTTTCATTTTTCTCCCACTCTCTCTCTCTCTCTCTCTCTGTGTTTTTTACTACTCCTGCTAAGCCAAGTCTCTCACTCCCTCTTCCTCCCCCACTCATGTCAATCCCCCCATCAGTCTCACACCTTCTCCCAATTATCTCTCCTCTCTCCAACCCAAACTCTCGCAGGAAGTTGTACGGTCATGACTATTACATTGAGGTACAGCGCAATGTCCACACAGAACACAACAGAACAGAGATAAACAAACAGACGAGTTTAAATTGTACCAACTGATATTTTTCTTTCTTTTATACTTCTTATTTTTTCCATCTTCTAAATTAATTCAATATTGATTACTACTTTTTATTCTCTCCCCAATTAATTCTTCCATTTTATCCCTCTTTTCATTCTCTCTTTATTTTCATTCTATTTTATTGTCTGTATCTCTCTCTCTGCATCTCCGCATTTCAAAATTCCCCACTCTTTTTGTCTGTATTTCCTCATTCTTTTTTCTCATTTTTTCTTTTCTTCTTGTTCTTTCCTCTCCATTTACCTCCTTTCTCACACCGTCTCTATATTCTCCCTCTCTAAATTCTTTATCCCCGCTTTTTGTCATATTCTGCCATTCTTAAATACCAGCTCTCCCCCTCTCTCTCTCTATCTGTCTGTCTCTCTCTCTCCTGCCTCACTTTCTCTCTCTCAGTCTCAGTGTGTGTTTGTGTGTTTGTGCCTCATGCCGCTTTTGCACAATCTGGATGATGTGGGTGGAGGAGCGCAGACAGAGGAGGGAGCAGCAGGGGGGCAGGATCAGCTGCCACTGCCCCTCACTGGGGTAGACCCCCTGGAGCGACCCAGGGGAGCGGGCGAGCGAGCGAGAGAGTGAGCGAGTGAGGGAGAGAGATAAGCCTCTTTATTCAGAGTGACCGCGACTCCCCGCTGCTCTCGGTCCAAGGGCTCGTCCTGAGTGAAAGCCCGAAAAGAAAAAAAAGAAATATTTAGAAAAAAGAAGGGCTTAAATAGGGACTGCTCTTCTGCTCCGGTGCACGTCATGCAGATCTGAGATAATTGTGGCACTGTCAGAAAAAATCCGAGCGAAGCAGCGACCACGGTGTGATGATAAAGGACAAACGCAGCTCGACTCACTCTAATCAGGAGTCCCACGGCGTCACGAAGCGCGCAACACAGGAATAACGGAATACACGCCTCGCTAACATACACGCTAACGCTGCGCTAAACCGAGCAGGTGATTTCCCAGCATGCCCCAAGAGGCGACTAATCACACTCACACGGGGTGGGAGAAGGAGCTGGGGTCGGGGGTGAGAACAAAGTAGGAGTCACACACACACACACACACACACTCTAAGACACAAATGCCATCACACATACACAGTAGGAAAATATGTCATTTACATATTCATCAGTGGGTGTGGCTTCATGCTGATATTAAAAAGTAACAGAAATAGTTTTAAACTTATTTTAATGAAGAAATAACAGATCATTATTTTAAACACACATTCATTCCTTGTCCGTGTTTTTTTCTTTTCCCTTTTCTTCCTTCCTTCCAGATACAAATTGAATTCAACTGGCAAAAACCCAAGTTGACTTCAGCAGGAAAGGATACACTTTAAATGTATTTCACAATATTCTTGCTATAAAGTTATAAATTCCCTGTGACTGTAGAATCTCACCTGTCAAGTCAAAACCTGCAGCTAAACTGCATGGAATCATTTGTTTGTAGCCTGACAGTTTTTCTTCTTCCCTCTTTTTAATTAGCTGAGATCCTGTACAAACACAGTCTCATTAGATCACCTGTGTGATAGGCCACGCCCACCAGCACAAACGATCACTACATATTACTGTATTTATCACTTCCCAGAGCTCCCAGTCTCCCAGACAATTGCATTCTTATTTATATTTTTTTTCTTCTGATGATCAGTGGAAAAGCTCAGAGAACCGAGATAATGAGTGTGTGAGAGGAAAGGAGGCGAATGAGGCTGCGAAAGCAACTACAACACACCAATCACAGCTTTGAAGAGGAGCTTGACACTGTTCACGCTTTGCAGATCAGACAATACCCACTGCTCATTTTACACACAAACACACACTCTCTCTTCCATCGTCTGATCTCACACACACTCTCCTCCATCATCCAATTTTACACATTCTCCCCTCTGTTGTCTGATCTCACACAACTCTCTCCCCATTGTCTGATCTCACACACACACACTTTCTCCTCCATCATCTGATTTCACACACGCTTTCTCTCGTCACTGATCTCACTCACAATCTCTCCACCATCATCCTCCATCATCTGAGTTCACACCACTGTCTGATCTCAAACACATTCCTCTAACATCTAACATCTCTAACACTCTCTGCTCCACTGTCTGATCTCAGACACACTCTGCTCCATCAACTGATCTCACACATTCTCTCCTTCGATGTCTGATCTCAAACACTCTCCTCCATTGCCTGAGCTCATTCACAATCTCTCAACCAACATCTGATGTCATACACATTCTTTCCCTATCATCAGAGCTCACACACTTTCTCATCTCTAGTCAGAGTTCACACACACTCTCTCTGTGGTATGGTGTTGTATTGTGTAATATGGTTTCAGTGGTGTGGTATTGTGTTGTATAGTGAGTGGTGTAGGGTTGTGTAATTTCGTGTCAGTGGTGTAGTGTTGGGTAATTTGATGTCAGTACTGTAGTGTCGTGTAGTTTGGTGTCAGTGTTGTAGAGTTGTGTAGTTTGGAGTCAGTGCTGTAGTGTTGTGTAGCTTGGGGTAAGCGGTGTAGTCTGGTGTCAGTGGTGTAGTGTTGTGTAGATTGGTGTCAGTGCTGTAGTATTGTGTAGTTTGGTGTCAGTGGTGTAGAATTGTGGAGTTTGGTGTCGGTGGTGTAGCGTTGTGTAGTTTGGTGTCAGTGCTGTAGCGTTGTGTAGTTTGGTGTCAGTGCTGTAGCGTTGTGTAGTTTGGTGTCAGTGCTGTAGTTTGGTGTCAGTGCTGTAGTGTTCTGTAGTACGGGGTAAGCGATGTAGTCTGGTGTCAGTGGTGTAGTGTTGTGTAGTTTGGTGTCAGTGGTGTAGTGTGTAGTTTGGTGTCTGTGGTGTAGTATTGTGTAGTTTGGGGTCAGTGTTATAGTGTTGTGTAGTTTGGTGTCAGTGCTGTAATTTGGTGTCAGTGGTGTAATATTGTGTAGTTTGGTGTCAGTGGTATAGTATTGTGTAGTTTGGTGTCAGTGCTGTATTTTGGTGTGAGTGGTCTTGTGTTGTGTAGTTTGGTGTCAG
>JAQMYM010000038.1:4067795-4080485 GCA_030014255.1 Parauchenoglanis ngamensis | reverse complement strand
TGTGTGTGTGTGGCTGTGGTGTGGCTGTGGTGTGTGTGTGGCTGTGGGTGTGGTGTGTGTGTGTGTGTGTGTGTGTGTGTGTGTGTGTGTGTTCTCACACTCCTCAGACCTGCCCTGAAAGCTGGTGATATATTGAGGGAAATGGACTATTTCAAAACTGAGGAGGAAAAAAATAAACTGGGCTCAGGGCTTTGTGTGTGTGTGTGTGTGTGTGTGTGTGTGCGCGTGTATGTGTGTGTGTAAGATGAAGCATCATTTAACACCAAATTTAATCACTCAGACAGTCTAAAAAAGGATTTGAATCAGAAGAGAGAAATTACATGATTATTCACTCTTTTAATACGGCATCACCCCATCACCCGGCCACGCCCGTTAAGCCCCGCCTCCTTGAGTTTGAAGGCAGGATTGCACCCGGAAAGCCGTGAGCAACCCACTGCGGTTCCTCTTTAAAATAATAATAAATAAATATTATTTAAATAATATTACCAAAAAAAATAATAATACCAAAAAAACAGTGACATAAATAAACACAATTTTTTAAGTTCTTGCTGTGTTAAAAAGGCAAAAAGGTTAAAAGTCTGAAATAAAAAAAAAGTTTTTCTTAAAATAGTTTTCTTAAAATGACTGCATGGAATATACGCTTCAATACACATCGTTTATGTGAAAAACACTAACAAACAAAGGGTTGTTGTTGCAAAACAGACAAACTGAGTGAGGTTTTAATTATTTAATTGATTGATTAATTAAAATCGAATAAAATTCTTTTTGTTTTTATTAAAATTTGCTTATTTTAGATAATTGTGCTCCATGAAATAAATATCACATTATTATCACATTTAAATACACATCTGAATGATGGACAGATAATTAACCAACTAACTAAAAAAACTAAATCTAAAATAATATTTCATAAACTGAAAAACAAGAGATTGTAGATACTTTTGTCAAAATAATTCCACATAATACGCTTTAATCCGCTGTATAGGAGGCTAAGTTAGTGATCTAATACCAATTTGCAGGTTTAAACATGTCAAAAAGAGGATAGTTACATAAGTAAACAAACGAACAAAGTCATCTGAACGACATGCATAACGGTGAGATTTTTCTTTTTATTACAAAAAGCGTGCTTGTATAAGTAAATGGTGCACGATGACAGCGATGTCCTCTGAGACGAGGGTGTGCGCGAGACATGCGGATCACACCATGCTAAACGGGAGGTTAAACGATTCCATTAGCCTTGTAGCGCCGAGTAAAGCCAAAAAAAAAAGAATTGACCCCAAGCGTATCTTCACCGATCGAGCGAGAGAACACAGAGCGTAACATGAAGGAACGTGGTGTCCAACATGTAATTTAATCTCTCGCAGGGAGGAGAATGATGTAAGAGGTTGTAACGAGTTAGGATGGAGGGATAAAGACACAGAAAAAGAGAGAGAGAGATGAAAGGAGAAGGAAAATGAGAAACAGGTAGAGGAGTGCAGGAGGGGAAAGAGAGCTCATGTGGAGCTGATCAGAGAAAACGCCGGTGCCGAAACCCGATCGCGTGTCCTGTGCAGCGCACTTCTCCGTCTCTAACCATCCCTCCATCGCTCCATCGCTCTCTCTGGGGTTGGAACGCAGCCGGAGTCGCCTTACTCGGCCCTGCCCCTGCGGTTTGGGTCAGGTTTACTCCGCGCAGCACCTAATCAAACATCAGGGCTGAGAAACTTTAGCTCGGCTCCATGCGTATGAATAAGAGATGGACACGGCTTAAACAGACGCTGCTTTTAGATACGCTTAAAAGGTTAGGTATGGTTTTTGCGGTAACCAAATGCTTTTTTTTTTTTTTTCATCGTTTATGCACAAAATGATCGTTGTGGCGGCATGAATTAGTGATTCAGGCAGAAAATATTTTGAGAGTGATATTGTGTTTCATGGAAGGACAATAAAACGATATAAAGCAAAGAAAAACAAGCTAAATTAATTACAGCAGATGCTTTTATCTTTCTTTTTTTTTTCTTCCACAAAGCTGCCCATGAGTCAAATATTTAAAAAGAAATACATGCAGTTTTGATTTTGGGATAACTTGATCAAAAGCGCAACGGATCATATTATTAATTACGATTAAGAGTTTCGTTCCTGGCTGCTACACAGATCATATAATTAACGGGGGGGGGAAAATGTTGACCAGATTTACTGTGGTTTTTGATGTTGCTGTTTTTTTTACAGAAAATATCATATACACAGCATGGTTTGAGCAAAAGACAGACAACATTCCAAAAATGCTTGGTGTTTGTGTCGATTCAAGATAAAATTGTCTCTTTCCAAATTTCCTTAAAGCTCAAACAAAATGACGTTCAAAAATATGCACACTTCACTTACTTAACTAGCAAACAGCATCCGCTCCGGGAATAAAAAAAAGCACACAAATTAGCAGGAATTGACGGTTAAACAGCCACGTCCTTGAAAAAAAAAACAAATCAATTTAATTTGACTTACACGAAGAATTTAACAACAGACAATCACGGAACGGCTTCGCAGAATTCCGGCTATAGATTTAGACCCATAATGAACAAAGCCGAGGTGAAAGTGGCGAGGAAAATCTCTCAGAGACAACACGAGGAAGAAACCCTACCACAAACGCAAGGGACGATTAAATACGAATAAAAAGACAGTTGCACAACTAATGATATATGAATGAGAAGATGGTGAGCGCTGAAATAAATCTAATGGAGTGTAGCATCTCGCCAATACACTGCTGCGTGAACAGTCCTGGATGTAATGATCACTGGTTTCATTTAACACAACAGCTTCCACACTCCGCATTCACCCGCACATAAAGTGGCAATTGATCCAGTGCACTCTATTATTGTACATTTTAAATATATACCATGCTCCGTTAGGCCTAATGAAGCCATGAGGCACTAAATTAGGGTTAGAAAACTGTAATATGTCTGCAAGGGATGTAGACAATTATAATCCCGCTTATAATTTGCGATATTGTTTTTGTCAAATTAATTGGACAGACGTTGCTAGTTTGATACACCACACTACTGTGAACGACCACGGTTTGGACGATACACTGATCAAGCACTCGTCTGCTGCACTTACAACTTACTATTCTTTCGTGCACTCTAAAGCAACAATAATAATAATGAGCAAATGTTCTCTTATTTATTAGGGATGTAATGATGCATTGTGATAGGTACATTGATACATTGTGCATCGTGGAAATGTGCGATTCACGTCATGAAAGTCGGCTTTCTATTAATTACGTATCAAATGCAGTTACACCGTTTAAACACCAGAGGCTCCAATCTGCTGAAACCACAGAGTTAAAATCTACACACAGCATGCTAGTTACATGATCGCGTTCTTTCTTAGAGAGCCTACAGCATGTGCACTTGCGATGTCTGATAGCGCTTGACTGCAACACACGTAGTACTTTATACGATTACACGAGCGGGTTATAATGGTTCAAAAGAATTCTTCAGCAGCTTTCGAATCAGAGGCTATGGAAACCGGTCATTTTAGCCGACTTTGGAGCTCTATTTCTGCTTCAGGGCTCATTTTAGTTGAGCCCCATGATGAATATTTTGTTTATTAAATCCAAACTTTTTGTTTCTATAAAATGTATGAATTTAGTTTTAAGAAATGGCGAATCTGAAGTACATTTTGTTTACAATAATTAATCTTTTATTGAAACTTTTGACTTATTTAATTTTACACAGACAAAAATGCACATTGTTTGCCTTGTTTATGACTCAGTAACAACTTATTACTTATGAAATAAAAAAAAGGATTCTTTCAGACAATTTTTTTTTCTTAATTCAGATTTTGAGAATCTGAAACTCAACTCACGAAGCCACTATTGTGAATCATCAGGAGTGTAACGTCATACCTACTATATATGCACTTATTATGGCCTTCCAATGACATTCCATCGTGTTTTTGAATATATGTACAGCAAAACAGCAAAACATGCATTTCAGCATGACATAATGTGATTAAATGGAGGACCGTGGCTGGACTTCATACTGCGCCTTGCGCAAGCGGATATGACTTTATATCCTGTCTTTACAGCGCATAATGAATGAGAGTCCCGGGATGAGCAACAGGACAGTGTTTATGATTACAGCAGCAGCGCTTAAAGGACGTACACACAGAAAGCGATTTGCAGTGATGATGACAGACTGTAATGTCAGTGAAATCTGGCAGCTTGAAGTGATGACAGGCGAAATAACCGCTGGTGATGTGAAGCGGGCGGGTACAGAGTTAAACTACTCTCTACTCCGAGGTGACGTGATGATCAATGGGGACGAAAGGATACTGGTGACTGACAGATGATGCCAAAACTGAGTTCCCCAAAACATGTTCCTTAATGTCCACAATTTTGGTTCCTACGTCAAAATGGAAGAGCAGCTCACCATGGCCTTCTCTAATTACCTGCTTTTATATGACGACACTGTATTTATAGCACCAAGACTTCAGACCTGTCAGTTTGGTGAAACGATTACCCCGTCATTTTTCCTTATAAAACTTTATCTGATTTTTGATAGGAAGAGTCTTGCTGTAAGTTAAGTGATACAGCCTGCCATCGTGCACACTCATTATAACAGTTAACTTAGCAGAAAGACTAAAATGTGCCTCAACAAAGCGTTACAGAAACCAGAAAGAGTTACGAATTTGATGGATATGCTGCTCGAGCTATAAACTAAAAGAAATGAACCGTGGGGGAATTGTCACAGCTGAAGCGCTGCTCTGTCCACATGCATACACTCACGATATATTTACGGTTTTGTTGCTACCATCCAACTACAGCCTGCTTCGCTCGGAAACACCGAGGGTGGGAAATACACAAGAGGGTAACCTAGGCAACCCGAGCCTAGGAATGTCCGGGCAACAAGCGAATCTTTTCAGACGTGCACGGCCCTAGCGACCAACATTCAGCGACAAAGCGATTGAATCGCTTGCTTTGTTTAAGCCCCTTTAGGTACAAATCCACAGTAGCTAGGTGAGATTAGAAACTGAAGCAACGGCGAGACATTTGTAGGATATTTAAATCTTCATCTGAGATTAACAGCAGGAATTGACGAGTAAAAACACACACAAAATACATCCAAGGTGCCATTTGAACTCACAGCAGTGGTGACTGACAGAGAACCTCCATGTGTTACAAACCAACTTCATGCTTTTTTGTTTTTCTTTTTGCTTTTTGTGACAATCATAAATGGCTTGAATGTAACCTAGTGACTCACGCGTGTGCGTGTGTGTGTGTGTGTCATTTTATTACCAGAATACAGTGAAGGAAAATTGGGAAAGGCCTTTTATTCTGAGACAGGAAGGAGAGAGACAGAAATTGCCTAGGCTGGAGGGCCGATTGGAGCTAATCATAACAGACTCCCGGAGGAAAATCACATGTCCTCCACTGTGCCTTTATTCATACACTTATACACTCCTACACAGCACTGGATGAACTCCCTCTCTCTCTCTCTCTCTTTCTCTCCCTCTCTCTCTTCTCACCCCCTCTATCAAAAAAAGCTGCCTTTTTCCCCACTCTGAGCACTACGACCAGGTTTCCGTCGTCCATACGAAGACGGAATGCAACCTGGAGGTCCAGGGCTATGTTCCAAATGGGGTGTACTGTTTTGAAAGTTCTTATTAGAATTCACAGAAACAAGTAACACTTGGCAGGAAAGCTTAAAATGAACATGTGGTTTTGGGATGGTGCATCACCAACGAGTGCGCCAAAATATTTTGATAATGTAGCCTTATAGCTTATAGCGTGCATGCTGATTGCCTAATAGACATTTTGATTAGACGCACACAATCTTTAAATGTTAGATCGCAGCCATTTCTCCATTAACCGCAGGCCTGCCGTCACTATAAGAGGAGTTCGGTGTTTGAGACGCGGCCCCGGTTCTTCTGAAAAACATCCTCTGCTATATGGCGACTCTGTGCAGCTCCCTGCTAAAAGCAAAGCCATCAGGATTTTCAAAATATTCTTCAAGTGTGAGGGGGGAAAAAAGGGAAGCATCGCACGATGGGACAGAAATGCGTCCGTCCCAGCTAATGCACGCTATTACCAAACGAGAGATGCTATCTAGGCCAAGCTACATTAGACTGAAACAAAAAAGAGAGACATAAAGAGAAAGGAAAAAGATGGATAAAGGAAGACAAAGGAAAGAGCGAGACAGAGAGAGCGGCAGAGAGGGAGAGATGTCCAGTATTATTACTAGAACATTGCACTCTGGGGTATCATTAAGGGATTCAATTGTGTTAGCGCCGTTAAACATGGCGCTAATTCGGGCCCTCCGAGACGTAATGAGTAATCTGTCAACTGCCATCCAGAGGGGGAAAAGAGAGACACAGCAACTCTAAAAACAGCAAAGACCAATTACGCCTTCGTATCATATTACACACAGGCAAAACAGCCTGGCCGTGCGAGTGCATTACCACATTAATTAAGTTCTGCGATGAGGTAATCGCCTCCAAGACTCAAAACTGCTTCCCGAGCTGTTGGGAAACAAACGCGTCCTTACGAGAGACGTGAGAAAATACGGCTCGGTGCCGAGTCCGTCTGAAATGTGATCCGGGACACCGGGCGCCAATACACGCACATATAAAAGTAACGCAGAGATACAGAGCAGTCAAATCAAACACATTTTCAATATAAACGCTTTCCGTCGTGACCTACACGTCCAGGCCACCGTTTCCAACAGCCATCAGAATGCGAACAGGCACTGCGAAATGATTTCAGGAATTCTGATTACATTTTAGAAATGATTTGACCCTGAAAGTAACAAGAAAGTCAATTTCATCTCAAACATTTGCCATCAATAATCTCCCTGAACATGGGGACAGCTTTATTACAAATAAATACTAGACAAATTAATTATGTGACGTATAAACAACGTGAAATTTAAACAACTGTGCGGTGCTTGTGTTGGAGAATTTCTAGAATGATCTCTACCATTCCCACTGGTGCGTCAGAATTTTCAGCTCTTTTACTGAAAATACAGTTCGGTGCTTTACACTGAACGAGTGTTGGTGTTTGATGGTGAAGGTTAGTACTTTACAGCGGGTGGTGCTCGATGATGTGCTGATGGTGAAAGTTAGTGCTTTAAAACTGGTGTTCTGATAGTGGAATTTGGTGTCTTACTGTGAGCTTTGTTTGGTGGTGGAGTTTTTTGTGGCGTTTGGTGATTCACTGTAGGATGTTTAAAAGTTAAGTTTGGTTTACTGGAGACAGGTGGTGTTTTATGAGAAGGTTGGTGTTTAACAGCGAATGTTGAGCTTTAATGGAGATGGGTGGCGTTCGATGGAGAATGCTGGTGTTTAAAGAAAGAGGTTGGTGGTAAACAGTGTATGTTCAGGCGTAATGGAGACAGGTGGTGCTTGATGAGGAGGATGGTGTGCAGTGGTAAATTTTGATGGAGACAGATGGCGTTTGATTGAGAATGCTGGTGTCTGATGGAGGAGGTTGTTGGTAAATAGAACAGGCTGAGATCTTCAGCGAGATGATCAGGGCAGAAATGTTTCCATAAAGCCTTCAGCCCACAATCTACAAGTCACAAGTGCAAATTCATAAGAATTCTCACACCGCATATACAAAAATTATTCCCAAATAGCAAAGAGCCACGGGTGGATTTAGGACTTTCTAATAAATTCCACTGTATGTAATCAAACAAGTAGCCCTAAGCAATGTTTTTTTTTTCTTTCCAGAAATCGAAAGAAAGAAGGAGAGAGAACGCGAGAGAGAGCTAGAGAGACAGAGTCCAAGCCAAAAGGAAAATGTGACTAATGGTGTAAAAAAACGCAGGCCTGGAGAGAAGCGCCTCTCTTTTTTGGCAAGCCGGAGTCACATATGCCATCAGGTCTCAAACAGCCGTATGTCATGTTCTATCTCGCGCACAGAACAAGTGACAAATGCTGCCTCAGTCTGTGCTGCAGCTCTGATCTCCCTCGCTTTCAGCCCCTTCAGCGCAGACGAGTGCACAGTCACATGGACGACAAATGCATCTGGTTTCTCGATCGACAAAAATCCCATCATGATAAAACCCTCAGCCAAAAACCTCCGACTGAGACGAGTGTGAGGGTGCTAACAGGGGACAGCTGGGTATCTCTCCAGGCTGCCATGTTCCACCATTTGTAAAAATGACTGAGGAAAAGAGAGACAGAGAGAGAGAGAGAGAGAAGAGCAAAAGGTGTTGATGGACTACAGAAGTCCTACTTACACAGGAAGAAGAACGGGTAATAATATACTGGCGGAGACACTGACCAGACGCCTCTTTCTAGAAATCTCTCCTGTATGCTGAACAGAGGTTATTTACACAATTTTCAACAGGGAAGTTCAGCTCCGAAATTCCACTTCCAAGAGTCAAGAATCAACCGTTCAGATCTTAACTGGTGCAGCGTGCTCGATATGATGCTTGCTCTACCACTAAGTGATGTTTGATGATCATATTTTTCCATGGTGGCATGGTCGTATATCATCCGCCTCACAGCTTCAGGGCTCCTGAGCTCGGGTTACTCTCTGTGTGGCGTTTCACATGTTCTCCTGCCACGTCTGTGGGTTTCCTCTGGGTTCTCTGGTTCCCTCCCTCCTCCCAAAACATGTCAGGACCTGATCAGCTGCTCTACATTACCCCGAGGTGCGACTATGTCAGCGTGATGCCCCGTGTTGGACTGGTGTTCCATCCAGGGTGTGTTCCTGAGATACGACTCTGGATCTCCTATCATGCTGATGCTGAAGTGAAGACGTCCAACGCACCACAAGAATTAGCACTGCGTGTGCACAGAAATGTTCAGTGTTAAGGTTAAGAATGAATTAAATGTTACTGCAAGTATCTGGATACAGAAAAGAAAAAAACGGTGCTCAGGAAATACCTTCACAAGCATTTGGAATAGAAACGGTCTATGAGGCAGGTTTTAGAAGTGTTAAATGCGAACTTCTGGTTCCCATCACCGCCACCGCGAACTATTCCATCTCTATTCTCTTCCAAAATCATTTAGCGTTGTATGAAAGGGTATTTTGAAATTTGTTTATTAATGGATTCGTAAATAATAGAGATCAACTGAGTACAACGTAAATAAAAACAGTCTATTCTGACTTCTGGGCCTTGCTATGCTTTCACTAATTACCTCAGAGGACGTTAATCCCAGTCGGAGTGGCGGTGGAGCCGGAGTCTATCCCAGGAACACTGGGAATACATCCTGGACGGGACACCAATCTCTTACACGAATCATGCATACACACACACACGATTCACACCTAGGAGGCAATTTAGCATTGCTAATCCACATACTGACATGTTTTCAGGAGTTGGGAGCTGGAAGAAACCCACACGGACGCAGAGAGAGAATGAGAAACGGCAGGCAGACAGTAACGCGAGCTCAGGATCGAACCAGGACCCCCGTGAGGATGCGGTGCTACCTGCTGAGACACCGTGCCACCCCGGTAGCATTTGTAATAAATAGTCACAATAAATGAAACTGAAGAGTGTAGGAGCTAATGCCTGGCATGATAGACAGTAAAATGAAAAGAGACAAGAAGGGAAAACGTCAGCCTCCTTGATGAAGCGCTGGTCACATGGAGGGCTAGGCAGGCAGCGATGCAAAAACTGAGAAAAATAAATAAAAAAAAGCAATTATCGTAAAAGTAATTTGCATTAAATGACAGAAGCCATTAAGGGCTAATTAATTCGAGTGGATGTATGTTTCGAAAACAGAGGAGTCCTGCTGGCTGGTGAGGAGAGGGGTTTCTTCAGGAAATCACAAACAGGAAAAAAAAAAATAACGGGCATCTACTGACAACTGCTCATTACGGATAATGGGCCGATGGATAGTCACTTACGCTACAAGAATCATCCATTTCACTAAACAGAGACTGATTGATATTTGTGCAATAACTGGCTCCATTAGGGCCTCGCTGTGGCCACAATTTGCCTGTCATGTCTCTCATAAACAATGGACTCGACAAACACCGAGCAGGATGCGAAAAGAAAAAGAGAAAAAAAAAATCCCTCTTGACTTGCACTTCATAATTGGCAAATGTGCATATGTCCAAAACAGAGAAGGGGGGAAAAATCAAGAGCAGAAAAAAAAAATGCTTCCCACAAAGAACGTGGGCAAGTTTCCCAGATAAAGACGAGGCGGGGGAAACGTACACATGCACACACTAAGACTCAAATTAAAAAAGACTTGAAAAAGTACCTTTCCTTATAAACCCGTCCTCGGTTCCCATTAACCTATGGGAGTTTTTCTTTGGGAGGCGCAGTGGGGGCTGTAACGAGCTAGTTTTATGGGGGAGTCGGGTACTTCACCCCGGCCGAGGGAGCTTGTTAGGCAGCCTGAGAGCAACTCCTGAGACAGATCCATGCACCTGGCTTCCCATGGACCACCAGAAACGATCTGGGGAGTTGGGAAGCCTGGTTTAAACAAGAGAGCTAAAGCAGAGCCACTTATCAACACAATCTGGGCTCACATCGTTCCAGCGGGAAGAGAAAAAAACTCGGTTATTGAACTAGCGGGAGGCCGAGGAGCGCGCCAAGAACCCCCTCCCCCCTCCGCGGCCTTAGATGGAGGTAACAAAAACGAAGGGAGAAGAAAGCAGGGCTGAGAAACAATGTGGTGTGTAGCGGGGGCAAAAAAAACCACTCGAGTACTTGAACTCCGACCTTTCTCCAACCTCGCTCCATCCTTGTCACTATACGCACACACTAAATCGAGCTTTCTGTTCTCCTCTACATACCAGAGAGCTGAAACTGCACTCAAGTGGATGTGCTTCCATGCTGAGAGAGCGAGCGAGCGAGCGAGAGAGAGAGGTATCTGAAATTGAGGAGTAGATCTTCACATTATACACATCGTCCCTTTCTCTCTGGATCTCGTTATGAAACACCCTCTCGAATTCCCTCTACAGCTTGAGAGCCGAGAGAACGCCACCGTCTCCCGAATCGAACCTGGAGCTGAATATATCACCTATAGGCACAATCAGATTAAAAAATGGGGGAATAAATTAAAAATATAAAAATAAAAATCCCTCTCCGGCTAGAGAGCAGACAGAACGACACTGAGTCTATTAGCTACAGGCGGCAATCGGTATTTAAAGCCAAGTAGGTTTAAAAATAAATTGATGAATGAAGAAATATATTAAAACCCACTTTCCACTTTTTATACTGGAGAGAAGTTTTCTCTAAAAACTGGCTGAGCTTTAGGCCCTGTCTGAATCCAGCCAGCACTGGCTGATAGAGAGATGTGACACTGATATCTCCATAAATTGCACCAGATTTCATAATGCACTTTTTACCTACATGCTACATCACCCACAAGTAAATAAATAAATAATAAATCATAAATAAATGTAAAAATCACCTACATAAAGTAGAAAAAAGCTAGTGATGTCACAGTGTTATATTGCAATTGTGGAATGCTACAATTTCAAAATAATATTAATTATAAATGTTATCACACGCCAATCACCCAGCAACTAGTGATATCACACGCCAATCACCCAGCAACTAGTGATATCACACGCCAATCACCCAGCAACTAGTGATGTCACACCTGATAAATGCTTGTTAATACGCTACACATGTATCCATTTCTTACATTGTTAGAGCAATGTTTCTTTGTGTGTTTGGTAAATTAATTGCAAATTTGTGTCATTTATTCTGTGAAATATTAGTGTGTTCAAACTCTTGTAAAACTCTTGAAAGCACCCGCAAGAGAACACCGACGGCGCTTCACTGGCAGGCTGTACGGAGGATCTGTGTCTTTTACACTAGCTAAACTGCATGTTTTGTGTTCACACAATTTGGGCATTTCGATGTAAAAGTGTATAAAGAAGGACGGAGTGATTGAGTGTGTAAAAGAGTACTGCTAAAGGGCAGGTATTACATTTGTAGATGCCTGTTTAAAGACAAGATAACACCATTTACTGATTAATATTTAATGATGAGAAAGATGACTCGATGTTCCTTAAAACGATTATAGTATGATCACGTAAACAGTGTAGCGTGCACAAGACAAAGAAGAGAGCAAAATAGAAGAAAGAAAAGCATACAGGAATAAGGACAGAAAGAAGAAAAAACAACGACAAAATAAGAAAGAAAATCACAGAGAACGAAAGAGCAAGAGACAAAGAAAAATCAAAGAAACAGAAGACGATGAATAAAAAAAACAAAGAAACTAAAAATTGAGGAAATCTAAAAAAAAAAAGAAGAAAGGAAGTATACATTTTTTTTAAGATCAATGAAGAAATTAAATGAATAAGAAAGAAGAGAAAAGAAGCGACAGAGAAGAAGAACCCAAAAAAGTGTAATAGTAATAAAGGAAGGGAAAAAATATGGAAGACAGAAGATAAAGTAAAAGAGAAGAAGAAAAAACAGAAACAAAAAGAAGCAAGCAAGGAAAAAAAGAAAAAAAAAGATGAAAAAAAGAAAGAAAAAAATAGGAGAAGTGGAAAAGGATGAAAAGGAGAAAAAGAAGAGTTGTGTTTATATGAAAATCTCTAACATATACAGTCACAGCAGAGAGGCAGGGTTTTATTCCTCTTCTACTACAGCGATTTCACCGTCAACAGCTGTTCCCTCACCATCATCTCCCTCTCTCTCTCTCTCTCTCTCCCTCTCTCTCTCTCCCTCTCTCTCCCCCTCTCTCTCTCCCTCCCTCTCCCTCCCTCTCTCTCCCTCCCTCTCCCTCTCTCTCTCCCTC
>JAQMYM010000038.1:4031430-4045564 GCA_030014255.1 Parauchenoglanis ngamensis | reverse complement strand
ACGTGTCCCAATCCACACTCCCTACTCACTACCCCACTGTGGACGTGTCCCAATCCACACACCCTACTCACTACCCCACTGTGGACATGTCCAATCCACACTACTCACTACCCCACTGTGGACATGTCCCAATCCACACTCCCTACTCACTACCCCACTGTGGACGTGTCCCAATCCACACTCCCTACTCACTACCACACTATGGACGTGTCCCAGTCCACACTCCCTACTCACTACCCCATTGTGGACGTGTCCCAATCCACACTCCCTACTCACTTCCCCATTGTGGACGTGTCCCAATCCACACTCCCTACTCACTACCCCACTGTGGACGTGTCCCAATCCACACACCCTACTCACTACCCCCACAGTGGACATGTCCCAATTCACACTCCCTACTCACTACCCCACAGTGGACATGTCCCAATTCACACTCCCTACTCACTACCCCACGGTGGACGTGTCTCAATCCGCACTCCCTACTCATACCCCACAGACATGTCCCAATCCACACGCCCTACCCCCACTTTGGACGTGTCCCAATCCACACACACCCTACTCACCACCCTACTGTGGACGTGTTACAATCCACACGCCCTACTAACTACCCTACTGAGGATGTGTCCCAACCCACACGACCTACTCACTATCCAACTATGTCCCAAACCACACGCTCTCTATTCACTATTATACAGTGGGCATGTCCCAAACCACACGCCCTACTCAATACGTCCCAATCCACACACACAATATAGTGATGTCCCAGTGCATGCTGGGTATTCTGCACACTCCAGGCCACACTGTTTGGTCACTAGGTATTTGAAGTGCATTATGTTTTTTTTGTGGATGGATGAAGGGAGCTGTTTGGCTGTGTTCTAATCGGAGTGTCCGGCAGTTGTGTCAGTAGTGCCCTGGGATTGTTGCTTTGGAGCGCTGCACTGGGACGTGATTAAAGTCGAGTTGTGAAAGTGACTATTTTTAAAAAAGTGCCGGGGTATAGCTGAAACAGGGCTGAACTTTAGCTGAACCTACAGAAAGAGCGGTGAGTGTGTGTACCGATCGCTAGCTTACTACACACACACACACACACACACACACACACATTAAAGTCTGAGATAAACACACAGCACTGCTGAATTCTGGCTTCTGATTGGTCAGAAGGTGTTGATTAATTTCCTGTAACAGCAGCTCTCCCAGTAGAGAAGGTTTATATGAATGCGTTCATTCTAATACTGATACGTCATCGTTACTATAGTAACAGCTCGTTCACAGGGACTCTCCACGCTCCACTATCAACAAACGGAGTCATTGATCCGTGAGGAGACGTTTATTTAACGCTTGTGGAAGGAGTCTCCAGTGTCAGAGGTAAAGCTGCAACTTTAGGACAGAGGGGTTTATGCTTCTTTGCATTAATGTGACTACTGCGTTTTGTTTTTGGGTTTTTTGAGAAAAAAAGACCGGCTGGTGAGTGAAACGAAACTAAACGTGACTATAAATGGATAAAAAGTCTTTCTCTAATACATGTAGCAAGCTGTAACCGTTAGCAACCTGCTGTGGTATAAGAGGAATAAAATACAAATATTAAACAGGACCAGAAGTCCGCGATGCTGACAGTCAGTTCTGGAGGATGATTACTTTCCCATAACAGCGCGACACGACGTGGTTTATTCCTTACTACCTGCAAATACAAATCTATTACTGACGTTGGCGAGGCTAACAGGGTCGAGCGGACGCTACGCTACGGCGGGATGATAAAGGAAAGAGCTAACTCGTCCTGCGTGTTCACGTCGATATGAAGACAAATTCTGCGCTTCCTGCTGTAATGCACACTGCAGATACTCGGCTGTGACTGATACCTCACACACACACACACACACACACACACACACACACACACACACACACACACACACACACACACACACACACACACACGGCATGGATCATCTAGGAATCAGAAATCAGATCTCTCTCTCTCTTGCGCTCTCTCACACTCTCACAATCTTGTGTAACACTCGTTCTCATTAGAGCGATGGAAAAGCTGGGGGGACGGATCGATGTTTTCATTTTTCGAGTGCTCGTATCCATTAGATGAGCAAAATTCATCCATCACTCGCATTCCTTTCTGCTTAGATCCCATCGCTTTAACAAGTCTCGGCCTCGATATGCAAGACGCGCTATTACAATAACCTTCATTATGTCTTTCAAGTAGCTCTCCCTCCCTCCCTCCCTCCCTCCCTCCCTCTCCCGCTGTCTCTCTGCTTCCCTCCTATCCCTATCTCTGTCTGGAAATTCTGGGAAAACCTGAACAACCTGGATGTTCTCAGGATTCCAGACAGAGGCTGTACAGGAATGAGGAGTGTAAGTCTGCACTTTGGCTCAGGAGCTGAGATTAACGGCGGCGGCGAGAGGGCTGTGTTCAGCATACCGAAACTAAGTGCTCATAAAGTTATTACTTTCTTTTAAACACACATAAATTACGCTCGCAGGAAATTTCACCGCACCCATTAGCGGGCCGACTCCCTGATTTCAGCCTCCTCGCACAGCGCGATGGTCCGAAGCCGCAGCTCTCTCTCACACACTCGCCGTCCGGATCGCCTCACAGCACCACGTCTAATAAATAATCCAGCGCGGATGATTTGCACCGATATATTTAGATATAAATATATAAATACACGTCAGGAGGTTATGAAGAAATCTGGCTTTTGAGACAGCAACAAACTGGGCACAGACAGAACATAACGCGGCGTACTGAGATGATAAAACATTACGCAGGAACGCACACGCTCGTGAAGCTCGATAAATAAAAATGAAAGATTTCATAATCACAAAGGCTGATATTGCAGTGACCATGAACAAGCCTTGGGAAATGTACTGGTGTACAGATGGTGTGTCAGCCAATACAATAATAAATAATAAGCGCTTTTATTAGTACTTTAGTAATAAATTTAAATAACGAGAAAAAAAAAAGTCTGGCATTTAAACGACAACAGAAAAAAAAGACAAACAATGCCTTTTATATCAAGGGGCAGGTTTGCTATTAGACCATTTTTCGATATGATTCAGTTCGTGAAGAATTAATGCATCGATTTTGAATTTTTGAATTGAGAATATACATTATAATTTCTCAGGTGAGTTCGCATCATCATTACATCATCTACCTAACACACGTCACAACTTTATTACGCAATCTAATATCGCGTTTCAGATCAAGTGGTCATTATGTTACAGAAACAACGAAAGCGTTATTTTTGGATTATATAGTTTTGCATAAAAAGCGCATGATTGTTCCTCACACAGCTCAGCGACTCCCCTGCGCAGTGAACACAGTCATGGAGAAGCCTGAAAATGAATTTATAACATTATAAAGAGAAAGAGAGAAATGAAATACGTATTATAATATATAATTATATACGTCCAGGCCACTTTAATAGAAACGGCACCTGGACCACGCCTGATAAACAGCAAGTACAGTATTTACGTTCAACTGGTCATTAAAATAATAACACAGGAGCGGTGTCATGCTGCTGGCCTGCACACGCAGCGCGCGAGCAGCCGTACCGCACGCATCCTGCGCCACGTTCCCTTCCTCCGTCTACACCGAAGTCTGATTCTCTGCAGGAAACGTGTACGAGCGTGTTAGTGTATACGGTTCATGTGGGGAGCGCGATCACAGCCTGCTTTCACCTCCACCACAAGAGGGTGAAGAGGTTTACAACCCACACACACACACACACACACACACACACACACACACGCTCCTCCCCATTTTATTTACAGCCCCATTCATAAAATATGAATCATCCAGCAGAGCGGCAGCCGAGGTCCCGGCGAATCGCACGCCGCACAGCGAGGTATAAAATATCCGAGCATGTGTCACGGCCTGAACTATGACTCTCTCCTTCGTCAAATATGCATTTTCCCGCTCAATAATGCATGGCTCGCGGATCCCGAAAAGCGCCACGTTTAATACCAAGAGACAGGGAAAAAAATGGCATGCGCTGTAACCACCGAGTCATAAATTCAACATTAATAAACCTTCAGGAAATAAATGTAAAAATAAATAAATAACCTCACAGCCTGATGTAAATATCCTCCACACTGACGAGTAAAGAGCAGCGCGTTCCGACAATATAGAGAAGTAAATATACTTAAGAGGAAGATGACAGTAAATCAGGTACCTCCCTCTCTGAGCTCCAGCAGAGTACACGTGGAAGGAAGAGCTTATCCTCCGCAGCCAGGAGCCACGCTCGGCTCGGCCCGGCTCGGCACAGCGCTCTGAGCACGCTCGCTCCCGTCTCCATGTTTTTTAACAGGTACGAGACGGTCACATGGTCTGAGGCGACCCGGCCTCCTTGATTAGTGTGTGTACGAGTGTGTGTGCACCAATCCGGGGTGAGAAATCAGTGCGCGACCCAAAACACACACACACACACACACACAGGTTCAGGGTTTTTACGAGGACCTTCCATTAACGTAAAGTGTAACGGATTATCACCTGGACCTGAACCTCAGACACCAGAAAGAAATATTTTATATGTTATTTCATTTTATTATATACTTATTTAATTTTGTGTATAAATCCTGTTAAAAAAATAAATAAAACAAAAACACACAGGACTGTTTTGTGAGGACCGGGTGATTGTGAGGACATTTTGCACTAATTATTACTGATTTTTATATAGTTTTTGTTTACTGATAACACAAAGCTACACAGAATTTCAAGAAAATAAATAGAAGATACATTTTTTTGAATTTAACATGACAATTGATACTAAACATCACAGCACAGCTATTAACCCTAAATTAACTTTTTATTTAACACTCAACAACACAATATTTACACACACACACACACACACACACACACACCCGACAAAACCGAATCACCTCTCTGAACTGATCTACTGAACACAACGGACAGCGAGCACATCAGAAAACTCCGGCCTTGTTTTTTTTAAACGGGATGAGGTGAAAGATTTAAAACCTGCATCTCGACTCAATATTACTTTGTATACAGGAACAAATTATCCCCCAAAAAATCATATCCTTTCAAATTTCTCAATGGGTGCATTTTCTGACGAGCGGTCTGATTCAGAAAACAAACAAACACGCTTTCTTTGAACACTAAAATGACACGTCCGGCTCCTTGAACCTGTCTCACAGCTACATATGTGATGTTAGTGATGTGTCTCACAGCAAACATTTAGCGCTGTCTAGTTTCACTTTAAAATCTGCAAAATAAAAGTGAAACATGTTTTTAAAGTAGCTAAACAGGAGACCATACGCTCTACTCCAAACGTTATATCGTTTGTTATGATATTAATATCACATCAGGGCCACATCATTCTAGAATGATTTATTATTTAGATACTTTTCAGAGCTCTGTGCATTGATGTTGCCTTTGCACTGCCATAATCACCTCTAACATCCTTATAATAATAATAACACTAATACTAATAATAATATCATCACCGCAGAAATAAGCACACACGATACTGCGCAATTACTCAAATTCCAACAAAGCCGCATCTTCCAGTTTTCCCACACCAGCACACTGTCTTCGAGCCGCTCCACGTTTTATCTCAGGAGTGCACACACTGCCTCAAAGTGCTCCCTACCTAGGCTCCCTACCTCACAAGGGGAACAGTGACAGCTGGAACGTCTAATCTTAAAATATTCCAACACACGTATAGTCTAAACAGGAAGTGACATCGCTGTGTCGTGTACATTATAAACAATCTATGAAAATAAAAATATGAATGAAGACAGTTAGACAGGTTGATGCACAAAGCCAGTTAAATAACACAAATAAAATAAATATCTATCATAATTTAAAGGTTAAAAAGAGAGAGAGAGAGACAGAGAGAGAACGATGAAAAACAGAGAGACAGAAAAGGGAAAGAGGGAGAAAAAGAATGATAAATAAAAATAAAAGGTTAGAGACGGAAGAGTGTTAAAAAGAACACAACAAATAAATAAATAAATAATTTAAGAATAAAGAGGGGATAAATTATATGAATTCTAACTAATTGCAACAAATAAAAACAAATACATTTTACCGTTTTAAAAACACAAAATCAGCTTCCAATCAGAATGTTCCTATTTATTTATTTATTTATTTATTTTTATTATTGCTGCGGACGTGCAACATCTCTGAAAAGCGATGATTTATCACAATATGGTTATAATTGTTATAAAATAATGCATCAAGCGGTCTCACGCAGGTGTAGGTTAATGCTCCTACTGAGGTGCTCGAGCAGCAGACAGGTGAACAGGAAATGACATCATAAGTGCAGACTTGCATACATCATTTCCTCTCAGAGACAGAAAGTGGGCACGAAGGCCAAGCGGAGCGACGAGAAATAAAATAATCAGAATACAGCTGCTAAAACACGCACACGCGCACACACACACGCGCACACACACGCGCGCACACACGCGCAAAAGACATGAGTGAAACTTGTAATTACACAGAAGATGAAAGCAGTTTTTAAGTCGTCTTATATGAAATAAATAAAATAAATCAAATTCATTTGGATATTAAATGCAATTGTAGTGATCAATTAAGGCGAGTGCTGTTGGCACACCGTCTAACCGCCTGAGCTATGAAACAGAGAGAAGGAAGAAAAGAGAAGAAGAAAAAGTGTCTGTTTATTTCAGGATGGCGTATAAAACACTACACTACAGGAATGGAGTTGGAGAGCAGTTGGAGGCTGCGCGTGATTATTTCCCCCCATTTCACACTCGACAGAATTCACACCAGCTTTTTGTCTTCCTCTCCGGTCACAGCACATATTTCGCAAAAAAAAAAAGAAGAAAAGAAAAAAAAAAAAGACATAAGCTCGCTCCTCACACGACAGATTTGTCCAACTTTTTCCCGCCCCAGCTCGAGAGCATATTTTCCTGCTCTGCAGATCTCGGGGACGTGTTGCTGGCCTGCGACGCAGCCTCGACACCCCTCGAGCCACATTTGTTTATCGCAGACCATCGCTGAGGCGTTCTCCTCCGTGAAATATTAAAAAAAAAAAAAATCAGACGTTGGCGTAATGGCAGCGTTTACAGCTTGGAGAAGGGAGGAGGCCATGAATTTTTCATAGCCACTCGGAGGGAAAGGTAATTTGCCGCTCGTTGGCGCAGAAAAGAAAGAGGGACGGAAAAAAACAACAAATAGGAAAGCGAGAGGCCGCGCGCTGATTACAGTCCTGTACACTGCTAGGCCATAACCTTAAAACCCGCTAGAGTGTGAGATTACACACACACACACACACACACACACACACACAGCGAGCGAGAGAGAGAGCTGTGTGTGTGTGTGTGTGTGTGTGTTCTTCAGTGGCCTGAACCTGAGCAGGTCTGAGTTGTAGTGAGCATGTTTTCCATAGATAGATAGAGATAGATAGATACGAAAGAAAGAAAGAGAGAAAGAAAAAAAGAAGAGGGGACAAATGAAGGAAAATAGATAGATAGGTAAATAGATAGATAGACAGACAGATTGGAAAGGGAGAAAGAAAGAAAGAAAGAAAGAAAGAAAGGGAGAAGGTAGAAGATAGATTTAAAACAAAATCTAAATAATAACAATAATAATAATAATCAAAATACAGAAGAGGTTTTAAAATCTGACTTTAAACAAAATAAGATCGTTACTAAAATGGACCGACAGCCAATCAGCTGCGTGTTGCTATGCAGTTTAAACCTGACCTCGCCACGCTATTGGCTCATTTCAGCCTCTCTCTGATTGGTCGATTTTTTTTCATTTTCATTTTCAACAAAACATAAACCTTAACCATTCTGTCGATTTCTCAGTCTGTATCTGTGTGTGTGTGTGTGTGTGTGTGTGTGTGTGTGAGAGAGAGAGATATGTATCGTCGTGTCTCCGCCCCCTGCTTCCACACACATCTGCACGCATCAGACCAGAGCTGTCAATCAAGCCCGAGTCCCATTTACCCCCACACCGAAACATCTGCCCTCTGATTTCACAGCCGGGGCGGGCCACTGCGTGTGTCTGCGTTAACATCATTACCGTAACAAATGGTGCAGGATTTGGAATCGCCGCATTCACACTCGTCGTCCCACACACACACACACACGCACACACACTCACACACACACTGCGGCCTGTCAGGGGAGCCTTTAAAGAAAAAAATCACTGCTTCTGTGTGATGTTATAAACGACACTTCAGAGCTCCGGCTTGCTCCGATCAATCACTCCAGAGTTAATGTGAAATAATAACATCAGCTTCTTCTTCTTCTATTAGTTTATTTATTTATTTATTTATTTATGTATTCTTATCTTCCAGCCTGAACACGAATCAAACCAAGATCTAACGCCGGGCGATGTCATGAACTGAGCATGACCACCATGACCGCGCACACACACACACACACACACACACACACACACACATCTGATCCAGATCGGAGTCTCCAAGCACAAATATGTTCATCTACGTCACGTCACGCAGCCGCGCACACACACCACAGGCCTGCAGGTACAGTCACCTGAGATGAAAAAGGACAAAAAGGACACAAGGAGGGCAAAAAGGAATGAAAGTGCTAATCTCAGAGGGGAGCTACCTGTGGGCAAATAGTACAATATTACACCAGGAACTTTAGCATGCTTTGTGATGTCATTTATTACGGAGTCCAAAAAGGGACGTCATGTGGAAAAAAAGGCTAAACGTAGAATAATAAATCTTGAGTGGTATAAATACAAATGTACATAAATAAATAAGTCAATAAATAAATACATCCTAAGACATATTTCATTTATTCTTACTATTATGATGATGATGATGATGATTATTATTATTATTATTATTATTAAATAGGGACACACAGGTCAGATTAGTGACCACTTTACTCCAAATATGGATGAAATCCGATCTGTTCCGATCTACTCGCATATACTGTATATATATTATTTTATATAAGGCCAAGCACATTTCTTTTTTATTTATTATAATTTTTTTTATTTTAGCTGAAACTCTGAGGATTGTGATTTCAAACCTCAGGTCAAAGAAGAACGTAAGGAGTCAAATAATAATAACCACACACACACACACACACACACACACACACACACACACACACACACGTCCATCTTCCTATCTTTCTGAGGACCAGCCATTGACTTAATGATTAACGCAGCTCTTTGCCTTTTTACTTATTTTTGTTTAAAGCCATCCAAATGTCCTCACAGGGCCAAAATTATCCGATCTTACTCTCCTTGTGAGCATGTTTGGTCCTCATAAGGGTATAAAAACACACACACAATCCTTAAACAGCTTTTATAAAGATCGATATCAGATCCTGATTGAATTTTGAACGGTAGTCCGAGTTGGGACATAGGAATGTTTCAATCTCTTGGAACTCACTTAGAACCCGGGATTAACACCTCGCTGCACACACACACACACACACACACACAGTGCATGTCTTCATGCTTCAATAAGTCCAAATATCGTGATGTATCCTGTGTGTGATTATCGACACACACCTGAGTGTGGAGTGCGAGAGCCTGTCAAAGCGTTTCAGCACAGGTGAGGCATCAGAGCAGAAAACACACTCACACACACACACACACACAACATGCGGAAAAAATGCACGTTTACACAAAAGCCTGCTCAGGATGGTCCAGAAATCTATCAGCACTCTCACATACACACACTCACACACACACACGTCAGCTTCATCTTTCTGCAGTCAACACTGATACCACTGTCACACACTTCATATTCTCACTCTTTGTGTGTGCGTGTGTGTGTGTGTGTGTGTGCTGCACAATAACCACACTTTGTACTATAACCTGGCAGAAAGCATCCATACTGCTCTTTTTTCAGTGCGTGTTCAAATCTGTGAATGAAAGATATTTATTACCTGAATATTAACATTCGAGATTTATGTTGTTTTTTTTGTTTTGTTTTTTTTTTTACATTTTAATGACGTGCAAAAGCATTTTAATGGGTTGGAGCGAGGTTAGAACAAACTACACAATAATGCTGTTGAGAAAATAATGATGCTATTAAAAAAATGAAAAATAACGCACGCACACACACACACACACACACACACACACACACTACGGATTATTTGAGGACGAACCCGAGCTCCTGTGAGTCTTACAGGCTTTACGGCTTTACTGCTTTGCGGTGAGTCAGCGATGACTCGCTTTACTTTACACAAAAGCAAGACTCTGGTTAAGGACACTGGACACCTCGTAGGAAGCAGCGCTCCTCTCAGGCCCAAGCACATCCCACCCTCATAAAAAATAATGAAATAAAGGATCTTTCGTTCCTACTGCAATAATCCAACACACCAGCAGCACTAATACACATTTTCCCATTAACATTAGCTGTAGTTTGGTTTGTGTAAGTCGCGCAGAGAGCCTGCTGCATCAGGGCGCTGACTTTACACGGCAAAAGCTCTTACACCAAAAAGAAGCTTTTATACTATTTTGATTGTAAAATATACCCAAATATATGATTAATCTCTCACACTCACCTCACTCGCTATTTTTTATAAAGGATCTATTGTTCCTATAGTGCACAAACCTGTACAAGGAAATAAACACAAGCTTCACGCTTTATAACATCTAAACAATACTGTATTTTAAATAATAATAATAACAAACTCACGTCTGCTTTTATTTTAAAGGTCTGTATGAAAGCACAGTGCACTGGCTGTTTTATTAGGAGTTTCCCGAGAAGTTTTCTGACCTTAAATTTACTCGCTTCGTATTATTCTGATTGGAAGTCAATGCAATAAATATTCATAATACTTATTATTATTATTTAAAGACAAAAAAAGAGCGCGAGAGCGAGAGCGAGAGAGAGAGAGAGAGAGAGGAGTCGAATTCAGCATGCGTGCCGGTCACGTCCAACGATCAAAAAGGTGTTTTTCCGTCCTCATGACATAAATCTGGTTAATACAGGATACTTTAATATTGAAATTAAAAACAGAAATCCTATAAACATATTTAAGATCAAATTTCAATACATTTTGAGTTGCACTAAGTCCTTATATTCATTTACATCACATACGTTACATTAAGCGCTCGAGATATAAAAAGAAACTGAATCCTTATAGATTTAATAACTATAAAAATGACTAGAATGGCTGATTCACACGGTTATAAATAAATAAATAAATAAATAAATAAATCTGATAAGAGCAACGCTGAAGTCTTTGTCTCTCGGAAATTCAGGTTCAGCAAAACAGCCCTGAATATAAAAGGTGTTTAAACCTGATGAACGCACTCCAAGTTTTGTGTGTGTCTGTGTGTGTGCAAGCAAGCAAAGTGTGTGTGTGTGTGTGTGTAGAGGTCATTTCGAGCTGGTGGTGTCAGTGTATAAATAAACGCACGCTATCGCCGTTACACACCTCACCACCTTCATCCTCTCATCTCTGCCTGTGTGAAATAAGGTCAGAGTCCAAACTGGAGCAGGAGGACGAGGATGTTTATCCGCTCACGTTGTGCTGCACGCCGCTAAAATCAGTTCATACAAACGTGCTCACGTGACCGGGACGAGTGTAACGGTGAGTCTGGAGCGCTGAGAGAGATTAGGCTCTGGATTAGGGATTAGAAAAGATGCTGACCTTACTCTGGCATACAACACACACACACACACACACACACACACGGTACTCATTCATACTGTATATGTTATGCATCCTTTTGCCTTAGCATCATCCATCTTCTCGATTTCTCTTTTTGTCTTTTCTTTGTTGTGTGCAATAGATGTAATACTGCACTCTCTCTCTCTTTCTCTCTCTCACTCACACACACACACACACCATAAAATCATTAAAAGCTACCCTATTTAAAGCCAAAGCCATTTCCACATTTCAAGGTGAACCTAAGGAGACGAGCGCTTATCTGGAGTTTTGTCTCCTAAATGCACGCACACTGATGCACACTGCCAAGGGCACTAGAAAACTAGTGCTCTTCTTCTAATGAAACACAGCCTGAACGCTGTGAAATCGCCCAATCAACGCAGCCAAAGTTCACTTACAGTCCATTCAGGCTTAATGACCACATTCCGCTCTGGAGTAAGAAATAAACACACACAGTTGCGCGCGTGCACACGCACATACTTCTCAGGAAGCGTGCAATCTCTCTCTCTCTCTCTCTCTCACACACACACACACACACACACACACACCTACCTGCTCTCGATCCGTCTTCAGCATCCCATTCTGTCCGGTGAAAACAAGAAAAGAAAGAAAACTTCCTCAAACGAGCTCCAACTTGATACAAAAAAAAAATAAAAAATCAAGCGCTGAAAGCCCCAAAATCTCGAAGTGTGTGTGTGTGTGTATGAGTGTGTGTAGGTGTGTGTGGCTGTGTGAAAGCGCTTATCTCAGGTGAAGAACTGAGCGACACGAAACCTTAACGCGCCAAACACACACACACGCACGACCGCACGTGCCGAAGAGGACCAAGCGAAAAAAACAAAACAAAACAAAAAAAAAAAAAACAAGCGCGTCCGAACACAAACACGCGCGCGCACACACACACACACGCGCGCGCGCGCGGACACGGTGATGCGTCCAAACGCACGCGACTGGCTGATGCGCGAGTAACCGCGCGCGCCGATGGTCGGTATGCACGCGGTGGGGAGGAGGGGGGGAAAGAAAGCGAGAGAGAAAGAAAGAAAGAAAAACAGGAAAGACAAACGCGGAGCTTTCACGAGCACGCACACGGACACGGCTGAGCTCGCGCTATCCGAGCTTTCCACATCACAGATTTGTATGTGTGTGCGTGCGCGCGCGCGCGTGATGCGAGCGTGTGTGTATGTATGTGAGCGAGACCCCCCCCCCCCTCCTCTCCGCTGCTCCAATCGGTGTGTGTGTGTGTGTGTGTGTATCTAGCGCGCGCTACGGCTCATGCACCGTCGCGAGACATGTTACCAAAAAAAAAAAACCCGTCCTTATTATTGTATAAGTAAATGAATCTGCTTTTTGTTTGTTTGCTTGCAGTAGAAAGTTTGTTTACTGTTGGTTGTGACATTTAAACCGAGTTTCTACCCTGGGGAACAACAGAAAAAAAAAAAGAAAAAAACCCCGCACTTTAGTGTTTTATTGTTACTCAGTCTTCGCGCGCGCGTGCACCGACGGTCCGAGCACTCTAGCTAGCGTTAGCTTTAGACACCAGATGCTGCACGTGCACTTTGTTTTTCATTTAGTACTTGTTGTTGATGTTGTTGTTAAATTGATGTATTAGCTTATTAAAGATTCCACCACAATGCTGTGCATATATAATGCATCATTATCAAATCATATAAATTAATCAGTGCAGTTTAATCAACAGCGACTATATATTCAACTTACGCATGCATTATACAGCATAGAGCTTCTTTACTGTGGACTGTAATGTGTGTGTGTGCGTGCGCGCGTGCAAGCATTCATTACGGTCAAAAGTATGTGCACCCGTTGCCATCACACCCATATGCTGTTCTTCTCCAAACTATTACCACAAAATTGGAAGCACAGAATTGTCTAGAATGTCCTTGTGTGCTATAGCCAGGGGAGAAAATTCATTTCACTGTGTGTGTGGGGGGCAATAAACAGAAATATTTCCCAAGAGCAAAAGATGCCACCAAAAATTTTATACTTGTATTAAATGAATATAAAGGAAATCCTTATCAGTGTTACATGTGGGCTGCTAGATAACTGGTTGGTAACAAGGATCAGTGTGATCAAATGTTTTAAATACATTATGATGTCATGTGTTACTGCACTAATCTCCGAGTCTGCTTCAGTAGCTTTAAAAGAATATGAGGCTCAAAATAAAAATTGTTTTAAGATTTGCAGACTAGTCTAGCCTTGACACTTACAGGAGGTCAGCTAACACCGAGCTAAACACCTCGTCCCGGTCTGTCTAATGTTTGTGGGGGACACGGTGAGATCAGGCCTTACGCTTATAATTTGCACACATGCTTTCAGTGTATATTATTTTTAATATTTAAATAACATAGTTAGGTTTACAATGATATATTGGGGGGGACAAACAACCCATCAAATTACTGCCCATTACAGTTTCCCATCACTGGGACTCAAACCTGCCCCAGCATGACGATGCCCCTGTGCACAAAGCAGCTCCATGAGGACATGGTGTTCAGGTTCAGGTTGG
>JAQMYM010000038.1:4010495-4022097 GCA_030014255.1 Parauchenoglanis ngamensis | reverse complement strand
TGTGTGTGTGTGTGTGTGTGTGTGTGTGTGTGTGTGTGTGTGTGTGTGTGTGTGTGTGTGTGTGTGTGTGTTCCTAGTCTAAACATAGGAAATTACATAAATCCATCTCCGCCTCAGGCTCTGCCATTGGACCAGAACCACACACACACACACACACACACACACACACACACACACACACACACACACACACACACACACGGGTCTTCAGTTACACTTGTAAGGTTAGTGAGATTCCAGGCCAGAATGCTGCTTGTGGAAAATGGCAGGAACGGATATTTATTTAGTCACACAGTGAAGTTCGGTACGCAGCGCGCTAAGCTCGGGGCATTCTGTAATCATCCCTACACGTGAGGTGTAGAAACTCCCCTGAAAAGAAAGAAAGGAAGAAACGAACAAAAGACTGCTACAGGAAGAAAAGCTCATTCAAAGACATATATACGGCGCTGTGCAAAAGTTTAGGCACCCTTTCTTTCTCTCACACTTCTTTCTTTTGGTTGTAGATGTTTATTTGATGAATTCTGCATTTCTGAGTCGGTGCAAAAGCAATACTTCTTTTTAAACCAAAAATAATAATTTGTATGTGAAAAATGTTTTCATTTTTCACAAAATATGTGTCAGTAAAAGAGGTAGTGTATTATGGGAGAGACCACTTTTCAAAAAGAACAAAAACTAAGCGTCATCACATCGGATACTGACTTTGCTTCGTTTATTACTGTTTTCTGAAATTTTAAATCATTTTATTATTTCTGAAGTCATCTTTACTTTCTTCCTCAGCATCTGCCGAAGACTTCTGCACAGTACTGCGTGTGTGTGTGTGTATATTTATATATACTGTATATATCACATTATTAATTCATTATTATTATTATTATTTTCAGGAAATGTTTTTTTGCACGTTAAAAAGGTGGGCGCTTCCGATGTGTCATTTTAGCGTTACGAGAATTCAAATGAATTAAAATGTACACACAGTGTAAATAATACTAATAATAACTAGTATTATACTAAGAGTACTAACAATACTACGAGTACTACTAATACAGTTTTCTCATGCTTTACCCTTTTATTCAGTACAGCTGCACAGCGTTAGAGTAAAGATTAACATGAAGACTGTTAAGAATAATCCGGAATGTACGCAGCCTGATGAATATCGCGGGGAATAAATAAACAATGCCGCGCTGATGATGGACGTCTGCGAGCTGTGTGTCCTGGGAGTGTGTGATGATTCTCAGGTGCGCGACGTGGAGCGACGTCATTCCGCACAGGGGCTGCTGGAGGTCGAGAGGCAGAAACCTGACGCCCGCGCTGCAGGGCTGAGCATTGTGGGAAAATAAAACGCAAGCCCCACAGGAGTCGGTGCATCTCTGGGAGTTGTGTGAGTGTGAAACGACACGCCGATGTGGAACATGGACGCACAGCGCTAATGAAGCGGCTAATGTGCCGAGCTCACGCTGCACTTCCTGTCTGCAGGAGAAACAGACTCAGGGCTGAGGTACAGGAACCCTGACGCACGCTGCAGTTTAAAGAAAAAGTGCAAGAATATCATTTCTTTTTTCTCTACAGTGTCATGAGGCGTAACAGACGAGAAGAACGGAGAAACGCTGATATCTGACGTTTCCCGCTCCGGGACAGAAATGGAGAGAGACTGGTAGAGGCCTGGATTTTCACTGATGTCGTTATTTATCTTTCTGTAATAAACACATTTTAACGTAATTTTTAGTATTACATGTTTAAAATAATAAGTCATTTTCAAGCTTAGCTTAAGTAGGTGGATTCGATATTTGCGTATATATATATATATATATATATATATATACACGTTTTTTTTTTAATTACATGAGCTGACCTCCTGTTGATGATGCTCCGCCCCCAGGATGGACATCATCTATTAAATGATTGACAGGAGGCCCATCCAAACATCCAACCGGGTTTTCTCATCCACTTTCTACAATTCTGCTGAGGATTTAAATGCTTAAACCATTTCTTTTTCAATTATGTTCTACATATTTTCCAGATTATTTGTACAAGTAAGAAAAAACAAAATCTACTACTGCGCCTTTAACAGTCTTCTGCTTATATTAAATATAGTATATAGTAAATATAATATTAGTATAATTTAATATTTTGAATTTTGTACTCATAGTATTTAATTATTTTCTGTTTGCAGCTTGTTAGGAGTGCAGAGGAACCTTTTTTTTTTTTTTTTTTTTTTTTACAAATGCCAAAGTGTTGTGTTTGTTTGTTTACAACAATGAGTCTGTACATTCACAAATGATCTCAATGTTTACAATACACTTCAGATATATAACTAACAAAGTATAAGAGAAAAAAAAAGACTTTTCTCTTTCAGCGCAGGCTACAGGAGGCTGCATGGTAATTAGTGCAAGTGACAAAATAAATCTTTAAAAACGTATTCTTTAAACTGTAGCCTGGAGTTGAATAAAATGATACGGTGAATTAAAAGAAGGAAATTAAAAAAGGAAAAATCTATCTATCTATCTATTTTCTTTTTATGGAAAAAACGAACAAACAAACAAACCGAAAAAACTCACAGCAGAGTTATTGCATCATAAATTATAAGAGCCAATCAAAAACAAATATGCAAATAGCTGACTGATATGACGCATTATTTGCGTCCAAGTTCAATGTTTTCCAAGACAATAATTTCATAAATACACGACACGTCTCACATTAATCTACTGTACATTATCCGCTCAGTGCATCAAAGAAAAAATACATTTGAATCATTTTTGTCTCCTGAAGTCTAAAACCATGCCATGGTGTCCCGCATTATACATCAGAATTAGTAGCAGTAATTATAATATCTTATAAAGGCATTAACTCCTTTATTTATATTAATTTATTTATCTCTGATGTGTTTAAGCTGTGCTTTCATCTATTAAAAAGTACCAAAGATATCATTTTGGTGTCTTTTCATCCGTTTATCAGTTGTATTCATTTGACGATCCTTTACTTGTTTCAAGTCGTACGTGGTGTTTTTTCCGATTCAAACTGCCTTAATTTAGCAGAAACGCCCAAGTGTCCTGAAAATGTCTTTGCATAACGTTTTCTTTCGATCTATCATAAAAGCAGGAGTTAAATTTACACTGATCCCCGCTGTTATGTGCTTACCAAGCTGAGCCGAGCGCTTTGAGAAGCATAAACAGAGGTGTGATGTCTCCCATAGGTAATTTGGGGGAACATGGATCCCGTGGATCTCAGGGAAACTGCCACACACACTAAAAGTGTGTGTGTGTGTGTGTGTGTTTACAAATAACCAAACATAATGCAGTAGTTTTTGACTTTCGTAACTGTAAGATGAGAAAACCTCACCGCAATAAGACGAAAGGCTAAAGGGGAGGACGAGGGAGCGAGACGGAGGCGAGGACGAGGACGAGGACGAGGACGGGGTGGGGGTCGGGTGTGTTCTCGGTGGTCAGCAGTGCGAGTCTCGCCGGGGGCCGATTGCCCTGATTAGTGCGTTTTGTTATCCGTTTCGTGCACGAGGGAAAAGTGTTAGGGGTGTGTGATAAAAACTAAATTTACTCTGCTGCGGTGGGAAATGAAGCCCGTCTTAAATTAAATAACAGTTCCTGTGTTTAAAAAAAAAAAAGAGAAGATATTAAATTACAAATTTAATAAAATAAAATTCAATATAAAAATGTAATTGAATTTATTGTATTACTTAAAAAAAAAAAGTAAATGTGGTTCATGTGTAACGTGTAAAATAATCATATAAATGAAATAGCATTATCAGTGATCCAGTTTAAATCAACAATTAAATCAACGATTAATTAATTTTGCTATTATTTTGTGTAGTTTACACTTTATTATATGCATACAAAAGTTGTTTAAATGTCGAATGTTTTTTTACCAGTTTTAAAGATTTTAATAAGAATTAAAAATACAGCATGAGGAACTCTTCTTCTTCCTCCTATTATTATTATTATTATTATTATTATTATCTCAGATAAGGCTGCTTTATTCCATTCTTGATCTCTTCAATGGAAAAGGTCACCACACACACACACACACACACATACACACACACACATTGACAAAACACAGCTACATCTGGGACTGCTATTGATATTAAGAAAACAAAAATAATAAAAAGAGAGAGAGAGAGAGAGAGAGTGTGTGTGTGTGTAAAGGATAAAAATTCCGGTGACACTTCTTCATCTCTTTCCTCTCACCTGTCAAGAGGGAAAACGTGTCTGAATTGTGAGTTCGCATATTAATGACTCGCATTCAGAGCGTTTTCAGTTCGGTCTTATCAGCCATCAGGAGTGGCCTTTAATACAATAACGCTTTTTGAATTATTATCAATCGTGGATGCGTCCGTCTCTTCCTCTCTCTCTCTCTCTCTCTCTCTCTCTCTCTCTCGCCCTCTCTCTCTCTGTATCGGTTATGAAGTTGTAAAACAAAGCCTGAGCCAAATCTTATTAACTCTGCATTAATAATAATAATAATTCTGTCAGAGATAATGTCCGAACAACAATCTGACACGGAAAACAACAAAGCTGAGACCTTTCGTTTCTGCTCTCTCGTCTGCAGCACGGCGGTGTTTAACATCTACATCCACACTCCGTCTTCTGTTATGTTTTACTCCGCTCCCTTCACAGCCTCCAGTTTAATAAACACACTCACTGCTGCACAGTGACCTCAAAAGCGCGCAGACGCTATAAAGCATTTTAACTGTTTATTATTAATCCGCTATCATGGTTGGAGTTTCAGGTGGCACGCGGCGCGGCGCGGCGCGGCGTGAGCTACGACATCACACCCGAACGACAAATCAAATCATCATTATACCACCTCAAGGTTCTTATCTAAAAATATTTACGACTGTAACGAACTATTATTATTAATGCGCTCGTTCTAATGATGCGGCATCGTTTCTATAGCAACAGCTCAGAGTCTAATATTAAAAACGTGTTGAATAAGAAACGTTCATGGACGGAGTCTCCGGTGTCGGTGCTTTGTAACATTCACTATGCTGGATAATAGAAAGATAAAACCGATCGAATAGATAAACTAGCTAGATATTATGTAGTATATTTATGTATATTTAGTATAATATGTATATATTATAATTTAACTTCTATGACCTGACCCATAACTCACTGATTCTTTATCTTATTAAGCTTCTCTTCCTTTCACGTTATTCCGTCTGAAGCATTCAAGGACATAAAGGTTTAAAGTGTGAAAGAATTTCCAAGGACTCGCTTATGATCACGGCTCTGATTTAATTTGCAGAAGAATAGGCCGACTACGCATATCATATTCATATGGATTTATCCAAGCCATTAGAGAGGCTTTACTCCGGCACGTTTCACTCATCTGGATCCTTCGGTGCTGGTTAATGAGTTTAAGGTGAAGCTTTTTCATTTAAAGTGATAACTGACTAATAAGCACAACAACATTGATCGTTAGTTGATGGTAATCATTAGCATTATACAGGCAGAAAAAACGCCACAGAACCACAGAACCATGGGCTCTTTTAGTCCTTTTCCACCAATGCGGTGCTAGTGCCTAATCTAGAACCAGTTCCAGACATTTCAACTGAGAAAAAAGTTTTGGCACTGGCACGGCACCACACCACAAAATCGCTGGTTCCGGAGTTGGAGCCACTGGCTGTGGGAGGGGCTACGGCATGATATTTACCTCCCATCACAAACTGCTGCACACGGACAACCTTCCAATGCAAGATGAAATGACTAAGCAGATTTATATAAAGCGAGCAAAGCAGAAGTGCTCCGTCTGCCATGATGTTTTCCCACAAACGGAAAGACTTCTCCAACTTCCGCTACGTAATGTTTCGTTCTCAAAAGGCTCCGCACGGGAATATCGAGCTTTATACGAGCAGTGTTTTAAATCCCGGTCCAATCATACATATAACCATGTAAACAATTAATGAATTCACTAATAAATGCAGGTCCAACTCTTGCAGTTATACAAAAATCATGCGCGCCATGGTGGACGTGCAGTCACCCCATTTTCTCTATGCAGAAAGCACTTCGCTGAAAAGAATAAAAGTTTCCGTAATTCGGACTTCCTCATGCTGGAGTCTTTTGACTGCTACTGAGCGCTGATGATGAAGACATCATCATCATTTTTCTTCTCTTTGAATCTGTTTTTTCTTATTACTCTTGGATTATGTGGCGTTTCCGCTGTACGGGTCCCTGTGAATGAGCCGGAAACAATAACATGTTGGAAGCAGAGCATTATTACTGTAAACCTATCATTAGTTTTGGGTGTCGTTTCAATTCGAACGTTTAGATAACGAAGCACTTTTGACTGTTTATAACTTTAATTAAAGCATTACTGCGTTGAAGAGACTTTTATTATATAAAAATGTAAACAAGCGCAATGAAAATCACTAAAACGGAGACCACTTTTTATGGTGACCACAAATATATACATATAAATGCACACACTATTAAAAATAACTTTATTTTGAAATCCTGTTTGGAGATACGGTTAGCAAGCCACAGGGGTTTTATTCTGAAATCCTGCTGGCGCTTTGGAGAGAGCGCTACAGGGACTTTTATTTTGCAATTCTGACTTAATCCTGTTGGAGCCACTGCGAGCGAGCCACCGCGACAGAGCCTCCAGAGGATAGGTTGCATGAAAATATCATTTTTTTAAAAAAATAAAGGGTTATCACAGAGCCCGTGAGCGGAACCGACATAATGTTTAATTCTCCAAACCTCCTGACCAATCAGATTCGAGAATCCTCAGCGCTGTGGCGCAGATTTAGATAACTAATGTTAACTATGTCCTTATTTAAAGACAGTTACGCGGGACATACAGTACACTGACCTGACAGTCATGAATTATTTACCGTTAACTGTCAATCATTCCAGATTCATTTGTCGATTTTTATTAGGAGGAAAAAATAAAGACTTGGCACTTTTCTGGAGCTGCTATGCAAAATGCATCAAGGTTGGCAAATCTGAAATATTTATTCTTTTCGTTATTTTGCATCTCAGCTCGGCTACAGACGCCGGAGTGGTTGAATCCGAGCCTCACGTTTCCCTTCGTACATCATTACTAGTCTAAAAGCGTCGTTCAGTTTTTGGCAATCGGACTTGTCAGATATTTCTAGAACTTTAAACTCTGGTGTTTTTTGGCCTGTAGCGTATAAACAGCAGCTTTCCTTCGCTCGGTGCACAGATACATCTCTGTCGCCAAAGTAAACAGTTACTCATTCTCAGTTGTCAGGATTGAGCGGGATTGTGTGCCATCTGTGCTACGAGGAGGAGAGATTGGCCGTGGATCGGCGAAATCGTCTCAGCCTCCAGCAAACTGTGCAACAAAGTGGAACTTCTCTCCGAGTCGGAGGCGCCAAGTGTCCCAGAAATTACATGTATTTCAACAAGGTGATTAGCATGAGCAGGTATCGCCCAGGGGATCTGGCTCTGAATTAAAAAAAACAAAAAACTATTTGTGCCGAAATGGCGACCGGAAATCCAAGCTAATGTTAATAACAGCAACAATAACGACGGCAGCAGCAATGCGACGCAACCCAAGCAGCGACATGACAAATATGATGTGTTCCGTGTGCGTCGGAGATCATTTTTCTTCTCCGAGCGCATTATGTGGGGGATCGAGTGCAGCTGATTGCATTTGAAATGTATTATGGGACATCTGTCTAAATCTGCGATGATGTAATTATATAATTGAACATGTGGAGCTCTTTCCTGGAATATCGTTACTGGTGGCTGGCACGGGAACGAACCGGGCTTCTGGAACGGAGGGAGAGAGAGAGACAGAATGTTCCGGAAAACCATCAAAGCGGCTTTAAAAACAGTGTTAGAGGGATTTGGAATATTTGGGGAATGTCAGAAGCCTATTTTTGGTTTTTAGGTCGTTTGTTAAACATTGATTTTGGACAGGGTATTAAACGCACACACACACACACACACACACACACACACACACTCTCCTTTTTATCTCCTCCTGTTTAATTGTTTATCACTTCATTTCCTGCCATCTCTTCTTTTCTTCTCTCATTTCTATTTCTTTGTTTTTATACTCGAAATCTTTTCTTCTGCTTCCGCTCTGAATCCTTCTCTTCTCCCAGCTCTGTCGTCTGTTTACTTCCCTTTCTGTTTCTCAGTTTTTTCTCTCTTGCTTTTTTTTCCCTTTTCGCAAATACTCAAGCCTTTATCCTCATTTTTCCTTGCTTTTTTCCCTCCTTCTTTCGTCTCTTTTCCACTGATCCTGATTGTCTCTTCTCTCATCTCTTCCTTTGCCTTCCATTTCTCTCTCCATCGCTCCTCTCTTCTTCCCCCTTGAAATTTTCTCAGTTTCTCTCATTTTCTTCCTTTTTTTAGTGTTCTATTCACTAAAGCAACCAGAAATCGAAATATTCTGGTTGTCTTCTTAAAAATAAATAAGTAAATAAATAAATAAACAAAGATGGAAAAAAACAATATGCGTTGGATACAAAAAAGGAATTAATGTCATGTTTAAATTGATTTTTAATATAATTTGACTTTATTTTAATAGTAGTGTTACTTGCTTATCTACTTATTTATTCTCTCTGCATGTAAGCTGGAATCGCGTGCAGTGCATTATGGGTAATGGACATGGCTTATCGGGCGCAGAAAAACAGAACTTAAAAGATATTTTACCCCAAACATACATAGGTGCATTCAACTGCTATGAACACACACACACACACACACACACACACACTACAGAGGATGTTAGTGAAAGAGTGTCAGGATGAATAGGCCCTACTGCAGAGAGCGTCTTAAAGAAAAGTACACGTGAAATCCCGTCACGGCCGTCCGTCACGTCACATCTACGAGCAATAGAAGAATAGAAGGTTCAGCGCTCTGAGGACTGGAGAGAGAGAGAGAGAGAGAGAGAGAGAGAGAGAGGGGAAAGAAAAGAGAGAAAAAAGAGCCAGCGGCTAATCCGATCTAGGGCTCGATAAAAGGAGGGAGGCATCTCTCTCCCTCTTTTTCTCCCCCTCTCTCTCCCTCTCTCTCTCGGAGCGTCGGGTGTCTCAGCAGGTGGTCCCGTCTCAGACCTGCACTCCTCCACTACGGCGTCTTCCCGTTAATCCCTCCGTCCTCCCGGCTCTCATGCTGCGATGAAGTTATCACCTGCTTTCGTTTAGCAAACGTTTATCTGCGCAAATTCTCCTTGATGGTATCTCACTGTTCTGAAAAATAACATATCATATCGTATAATATCGTATCGTATACACGCTTCCGCACCTTCTTCTTTTACGCGCAAAAGAAACAAACGTGGGAGAGTAAAAAAAAGCTGTCGAGCCGACAATATGCGTTTATAAATAAGCAAACGAGTGACTAAAGCTCCCAGCTGTGTGTTCTGACAGGTGAGAGGAAGCGTTTAAAAAGCACGTTTATCACAGTTATTTAAAGACAGAGATGGAGACTGAAGCTCTGTTTTTCCACATTATCCGTATGGGAACGTCGTGGCGGAGCGATGTGATTCGTTTGCGGAGTGTGAAACGATGACAGGGGCCAAAATGGCGGGCTGCTGCTGCTGGAGACGTTTCGGTTTAATGAAGGAGCAGAAATTATAAAGTGAAAGTGGGCCGATGTTGACGCTTCCCTACTCACACAGTCAAGCTTTTTCCCTCCTCCTGCTCCTCCTCCTCCTCCTCGTTCCTTACTAGAATGAATCGTAATATCACAGGAGAGCTGCGAGGCTTTGATTCCGTACCATCGCTACGCCGCTGCGCCCGATTGGCTCGTCCAGACGGCTCTGGCGCCTGATTGGACGACACGGTTAGGTCTCTGACATAGGGTGCACAGCGTGACGTACGTCTCGTACACAAACACACTGACACTCACACACACACACACTGCTCGGTGAAGAGACAGCGCTTGGTGTGCAGCTTTCCCATGAGCCTTTGCTCGTAACAGTTTATAAAACAAATGTTAGGCTGCTGTTGGTTTTTTTTAGTTTTTTTTTTTATAAACAAGCCGACCTGCACGTTAACATGATTTTCGGTATTTATGAAAACAGCAAGAGAATAAAATCACTGATTAAACAAAACCAATTAGCGGCCTTTGTTATAAAGCGGCACTTCTTTATTTTGGAGGAAATGTGTTAGTAAATACGACAATAAGCTACTCTGTTCACTAAAACTGCATGGGAGCGATCTATCAGGAGAGGCGCCATCACTCACTCCTGCGTTCCCTCATTTACTTCCACAATAAACTAATAAATAGTTCTGGAGAGATATAATAATAAATAAACCGATAAACATTTATCCTAAAGACATATGAATAATAATATAATATAATGCAACAGCCTGCAGTATAATTCCAGCACGTAAACAAATGAATTCATTAGCAAAACAATTATTTTCTCGGACCATAGCCATAAAGCTGGGCACTTTTTAATGATTCATTTTTTTATAATGATTATATACATTTAGTTTTTTATTCTCTAAATTATAATGTGATTTATAATGAGCTCAAGGTAAAGCAGAGCTGAAGTGTTTGGTGACAGTACATACAGTCCTAATTAATAAACTAGTTTTCTGCCGTTTTTCTTTTTCCTGATTTTAGCGCCTGGTAATCCGGTCACCGGCTCACTTTGGCGATGAGACACGGCCAATGAGGAACCGAAATCCAGCCGCTGTGACGTGCAGCAGATCCCTGAATCCAGTCTCTCATCCACCCACTAGTGCGTGAGAGCGAGAGCAAAATGTAAACGCTTAATAATAACGCTTCTATAAGAAGTGGTTTAGCATGTCAGATGTAAATGGTCGTTAGGAACAATGAAGGCAAAGACGACAGGATTCCTGTTTCATACACACAGCTGCACGTCTTTTCACACCGCACCAGTCTCCCCAAAACCAGAATTTCATCTGTCGGGTTTTTTTTCTTCCTCATTTCTGTTTTTTTTTCTTGTTTCGACAATAGTGACACATGATGGACAGCTTTCTGTGAGAAAGACGTAGCGTGAGCCTCGTGTCTGAGCGAGTGAGTGAGCAGTGTGCACGTCGCTACAACACCAAACGCCTGATTAGTGATGAAAGCTGTGTGGTGCGATTCTCAGATTGGGAAAGTGGAGTGGTGTGTGTTTAGGTTCAGGAACATGTGTTTAGTAAGTTCAGATGCAGCACTGAGCATTTTTACATCTCTCTCTCTTACACACACACACACACACACACACACACACACACACACACTTCGAGACACATGAAGGTTATAGCAAGTGTTACATAAACATTAACTGTGTAAGTGTGTGTGTGTGTGTGTGTGAGTGTGTGTGTGCGTGTGTGTGTGTGTGAGTGTGTGTGCGTGCGTGTGTGTGTGTGTGCGTGTCCCACATTCAGTACACGACTGAGCGTTATAAACTCCAGAATCCAACATGCAACTCGACTTACCTGCTGCACAGGAAGTGATGCGAGTGGATCTCATCTGGCCAATCAGGAGCCTTGCTGAGTGTAAACACACTAATCCATGGAGCTTAGTGCAGCAGAGTTGGAGATCTGACCATCAGTCTGTGCAGAGAGAGAGGGAGAGAGTGAGGGAGAGAGAGAGAGAGAGGGAGAGAGGGAGAGAGGGAGAGAGAGCGAGAGAGAGAGAGAGGGAGAGAGAGAGAG
>JAQMYM010000038.1:3985738-3993238 GCA_030014255.1 Parauchenoglanis ngamensis | reverse complement strand
CATTTATATCCTTACTGGCTTACAGAGTTATTTACTTGCTGATTTCCTGAGGTTCGTACTGACCTACTGACTCACCTCCTGACTTACAGATTTATATCCTTACTGGCTTACATACTGACTTAGTAAGATCACCTTACTTTACCCCTTTACTTTTCCTGACTTGACCGGTGTGATTTACTCTATTAGACCATTTTGTGTACAAACTTTAGACAGCGATGTTAGACCAGGATGTTAGATTTTCTTTAAGGTTGAACAAAATTACTATTGCAACAAAACCAGGCTGGATTGTCTGAGAATGACGCGAGTATTTCCTGGTAACTGCTGCTGAGAGCTACATCCTCAGTAAGGCTAATGAGTTCAGGCTTCACCTTGAGCAGGTCTATATTTAAAAACAGGCATCTCATTTATTTATTTTTCTCACTGTTGTCTAAAACAGTGGTTCTCAACGTGGGGACTCTGACCGTTATTATTATTATTATTATTATTATTATTATTATTATTACCAGAGTTATTATATTTAGGGGTCCAAGCACCAAAGTCAAGTTAAAGTCTGAGAACCCTAGGTCTAATAGAAATGCTGGGCGCTTCTTAAAAATAGTTATTTAATGACAAACCAATAAAATAAATCATCAGACTGACAAAAAGGAGGATCTAAAGTCAATCAGAAAACCTGAACCAGCAACACGCTTTGTGTTACGGCAGGTGAACGTGTGTGTGTCTCGGGTTTAGGGAGTAGTGTTTGACGAGTGTGTTGGGAGAGTAAAGAGTGTGTGATGGAGTGTGAATCTCGCAGCGGTCCAGCATGACCGAGGCCTCACGGGTGTTACACAACCTGAGCCGCGGAAACACAAAATTGCTAAATAAATCAGGAGAAAGGCTGGTGAACTTCTGAACCATGAGTCATATTAAAGAGCAGTGTGTGTGTGTGTGTGTGTGTGATGGAAGATGTATTTATGAATAAATTATTGAGAACAATAAAAAAATCCTAGCATGGGTCACGAACCGAGGCTAATTTTGAGTTGCTATGCTACGTACTGAGGGGCTGTGCTGAATACATTCGCCTCGCACACTGAGAAATAGCATCAAAGCCTAGGGTGCGACACACACACACGCACGCACACACACACGCACACACACACGTGCACACACACACACACACACACACACACGCACACACACACGCACACACACACACACTCACACACACAGCCTGTGGCGATCAGTGCTGGCTGTGTAAACGGCAGCAGGAGGCGTCGCAGGGGCCTGTGCTTTTGTTTGAGTCTCAAGCAGAGTTTTTGGGGTAGTGTGTGTGTGTGTGCGTGTGTGCGCGTGTGTGTGTGTGTGTGTGTGTACAGCATGTACCCTGCAATGCTGGGCAGGGGGCAGGGTGGTTGAGAGTGGTGGCCCTCCTGAGATGAAGGGACAAGAGAAACTCCTACTGAGAGGGAGAGAGAGAGAGAGAGAGAGAATAATGGAAGAGGTGAAGAAGTGTAGAAAATGGAAGGACAATAGAGGAAAGAAAATAAAAGGAAAATGAAAGGAAAGGTAGGATGCTAGAGGAAAGGGAAAGGAAAAGAAATTTCCTGAAAAGAAAAAAAAGGAAAGAAAGAAAAGAAAAGGAAACACATGAGACATGAGAAAAAAAGGAAAGAAATGAAAGCAAAGGAAACTGAAGGAACGTATGAAAAGGAAAGAATAGAAAAGAACAGCAAAGAGATGGACAGGAGAAGTGCAAGCAAGAGAAGATAAGAATTAATAAGAAGTGAGGAGATTCAAAACGGAAGGACACAAGAGGAAGGGGACGAAAGCAAATGGAATGGAAGGAGAGAAATTACAGAAAGACAGAAGAAGAAAAGGAAAGGTAAAGGAGGAGGAAAGGAGAGAAGGAAAAACAGAGACAGAGGGAGTGAGAAACACAGTGAGATAGATGGAGGGAGTGAGACAGAGAGTGAGGCAGACAAAGGGAGTGAGACAGGCAGAAGGAGTGAGATAGAGTGAGGGACACAGGGAGTGAGACAGAGAGTGAGACATAGGGAGTGAGAGACAGAGGGAGAGAGAGGAAGTGAGACAGACAGAGGGAGACAGAGAGAGTGACACAGATAGAGTGAGACAGACAGAGGAAGACAGAGGGAGTGAGACAGACAGATGGAGTGAGACAGACGAGAGCAGGATGAACACCTGAGAGAATCAGTGGAGTGAAAAGTCGTGTCCAACCAGCAAAAGCATAATTTAGTCTGACGGGGTCAATCTGTCCCTCATCACTAAAGGTCACGACCCGTCTCCCTGGCAACGGCTGAGTCTCACACACACACACACACAGACACACAGACACACACACACACAGTCTTACACTGTGGTTTCTAATCCAGACACTGTGACTTGATCAACTGAACTGACCCAATCTGTTTGGTTTAAAGCGTGTGATTGACAGCAGTTAGCCCCACCTTGCTGTGGGTCTGATTCACAACAACAGGAAAGATGAATAATAGCAAAAAAAGAAAAAGAAAGCAAGTTTTTCTGCTGATCTCTGAGATACCAGCACCTAGAAACCTGAGACAACCACTGCATACAGAGACACGAAAACATGCTCACCCGCATGGAAATGCGCACACACACACACACACACACACACACACACACACACACACACACACACACACACAGATACGGGTCTCCTCATGTTTTGCAAAGTCTGTAAAAACAATCCTTATCTTAAGAAATTAAAATGTTACTGTGGAAGTTCTGGTCTCTGCTTGGTGTTATATTACGCTACGCACCATTACAGAGGCTCACACACTCAGCCTGCAGGAATGTGGCGCAACACACGCACACGCACACACACACACACACGCACACACACGCATGCACAATTTATGAATTATTCTAACTTAATGTCTAAATGTCTGATGATTATAACTTACTGAAGGATGTAACCCAAATGTATGGTGCTATAGACGGGAGTGGGCGGGGCTTAAAAAGACAAAACTAGTAACGACTCCACATTGAAGCTTTAATAAAGTATCCACACATTTATAAATGGTAGCCTGAGGAGGAGAAGTACTGAGAAAGCTGTGCTGAAGTGAAAGTACAGACATTTATGAAGCTGGATATGCACGGATTTATTCGTAAAGCTCTCGTACCGGGGTTTAAACAAGAAATGCAGTAATCATGAAAATCCCATCGTTCGTGTCCTACTCGTGCTGCTGAATGTGTGTCAATTTCCCAATACGACGTTTAGCTAATGTAAACCTGAAATCTTATCATTTGCGGTGTATAAACAGAGCACTGGCTGTCCTGTCTACGCAGAGAGCTGTAAGCCGTATACAACTACCTGAAGATTTAGCGCTCGCTTCGGGGTAAAGGCGTGAGAGTGTGTTTATTAAAAATCTAATTCACCTTTTCTCTAATTTATCTCTAAAGTTGGATGCTTTCAGGCGCTGTTACGCTGTTTTATGGAGTTATGGGGGTGTGGCCAAAATGCAAATTAGCTATGCTGTGCACATGCGTCACATCAAATCTATACATTTAAATTTAGAATTTATTTATATTTATATATTTCTGTGAAGCTGCTTTGTGACAATGTCTAATAAATAAGCAAATAAATGTCCAATAATTAAATAATACTGAAATGAATTCACACACCTTCACTTAAAGATTGACAAGTGCGTCAAAACCTCAGTCAAATAAAAGTGGATGTTACAAAAAAAACAAACACTCAAATGAAAAAGTTAGCTAGTGAATTAATTTTAATATTAGCTAGAATATCAGCTACATCGCGTAGCACGAGCAGATTACAGCCGATGACGAGGTGCTACGATTCTTCACGTAGTTTTTCCACATTGATGAATTTGACTTCATGCTAAACTAAAAGGTAAATAAAGTGCACGTTCCCTTGATGCACGTGTTCGAGCGAAGAAGAGATTCATAACAAATATTTTGAAGGCCTACGTAAAAGATTTACGAAATAAATAGCGGTTTTTTTTTCCTCTTGGAAATATAATTAAGTAAGAGTACAATATTCAGCTGCAATAGCAAGTATCATGCAATGTGTACATACACCGAAATATTACGTAATAATTATTATTAGGACTGAAACAGTCTGATACATAAAGAGGGAAATTATAAAGATCAAATAATTTGAGTTTGAGTAACAAAAGTGTGTATGATTGAAAAAAAAAAAGAGAAAACAGACAAATAAATAATAATAATAAAAAAAATCAATGCTGTAATTCAATTCTATTTAAATTCTGTTAACTGAAGTGAAATCAAATTCTGTAACTGCTTGCTTTACACCTTTGCAGAATATATCACATTATTATAAGCATAATAAAATTAGTCCGCATGTTATATGTATTTTTACATAAAACTACTACAAGAAAATGAACGACTACCGCTCCATTATACGGCTATTAATAAACAGATAAATAAACAAACAAACGATCTGTTCTTTTTAAACAATCCCGTGCTTATTAATGCATCGCTTTATTAGCAAAGAACGTGTAATACGCTGCTCAGCCGTATGATCAGGATGGAGCCGAGTCCGATTAGGGTTCGAGTCAAATAAAAACACAAACAGTTAGAGGTAGAAGAAGGAAAGAAAACGAGCGCATCGTATTGTTTAAGTGAAATACACCGAGAGAAATACAACCGCATCATTAGCGTCGAATTAGCGCTCCTTTGCCTCATGAGCCGCTTTAAAGGATGACTAATCAGCTTATCCAGGAGTGAGACGATCTTTCTGTCTGTCTATCTGTGTACATCTGCGTTTCTTTGCTTTTTTGTGTATTAAGATAAATACGAAATAAAGCAATGTTTGTCATGCTGCCAGAGGAAAACAAACAGAGCGGTGTGGGCGAAGCTAAGAGCATGTGTTCAGCAGATGTGTTTATTGCGCTGGCAGTGTCTATTTTCTATACAAACCCTACAGTGTTCAGGATAAGTTCGGCGCAAAAATGCTCTCAGCGTTCAGCTTGTTGTCCTGCTGCTCTCTGTTCGACTTTTGGAACACCGCTGTTCCCGTCAGTGCCGCTTTTGTCTCACCGGCCAATCAAAATCAAGAAGGGGTGGGGCTTATGATAGCAACGGCGGAGGAGAAACTGATCCTGGTTCTTTACAGCCTAACACTGAAGAGTCACCGTGACCAACATCTGAAATTAAGAGCGCTGAAGGACGCGCCACGTCTGTCGCTTTTTGTCCCAGTCGTATTTCTAATCAGATATCTAATCAGTTAATCCTACAGCTGCAGTCCGTCTAATCCTCATGTCGAGAGCTGCTGCCAGTGTCCGGGTGCGAGTTCTGTCCGTCGCTGTAGCTAACCTTTCTGACGGAACGCGGAAGCGCTAGATGTTTTTTTGTAACCTAGCAACAATAAACGCTCGAGAGAAGCACTGTGGAAATAAGCACCTACGGCACAGCCGTTTATTATTATTATTATTATTATTATTTTATTAGATAATGATGTCATACTTGTTTTTTTTTAACTTCAGTTACACTTGATGCTGCAAAACGTCCGTGAAACAAGTTAGTTCCTGTTCTCATTTACACTACAGCAGCTATAAACGCTCCTTCACCAGCTTCTCTTTTTTCCTCTTTCTTGATGTTGAAAGGACAAAAAAAACAACAAACAAAAAAATAGCAAAAAAAAAATTTTTTATTAGGAAGTGAAAATACAGTCAGATCTATCTGCTATTCCCAATTCTACGATTGTAATGAATGAAATACATATGATTAATAAACCTAATTCTGAACTTTGACTGATTATTATAAGCTTGAATTATTCTTGCTGCATTGGCAGATAGAGTTTGTTTTTAATCGTTAACATTTATTTCTAGAATGAAGGGAAATGACCTGTCATAATGTCATAATGAGAAATATTTGCCCGTGTTCACGACAGTTTTATATTTTGAAGCGTCGTCATGTTATCGAGGATCTCCTCTGTCAGAATACTACAGCCGTTGCTATGGAGACGGTAAGGTATGATGGATATAACCCCGCGCTGCCGTCAGAGCTGCTGCTGGAATCGCTTCCTCGACGCCTTCTGGCCAATCAGGATCCGGAGTTCAACAGCGCTGTGGTGTGGTGCGTCATAAAACATGAATAAATTGTTATAATTAATAACTAATAACGGTACATAACAACCGTTTAACGAGATTTGTTTTATTTTTCCCGTTTGTGTCGTTCTGTTTCCTGCACGCACTCTGCAGCACGCTGAGCCGCATGAAAGCTGCTATAAATAATCATTTATTAATACTGGTTTACAGTAGCTTATTGCGAGTCTGGGAGAGGAACGCGGTACGCTATCGGATCCCAGGGTTTCATCAGGTTGCTGTTGTTTCACCATTTTATCATCATCCTTATCAAAATTTGATATAAATTTACTGTAGAGGGCTGAAGGGTATCAGGAAAAACTAAAAAATAATAAAAATCAGCTGTTTATTGATGAAAACGAAACCACAATCCGGTGCTATAAATCAATCTGTATTTACGTCATGTTCCTTTGCTGATTGACACACACACACACACACACGATCCATCACCACTCAGCGATGTCCTGCAAATCAACACTTTCTCAAACTTGACTATGGCATCATCCCCTCATCAATATTGATGTGTGTGTGTGTGTGTGTGTGAGAGAGATCGCCTGTGTTAACGAGCTCCATTATGAGCTGAGGGAGGAGCGAGGCTCAGTGCGGTGAAGAAGTACGGCGCCATGCTGACGCCCGCTTTAATAGGTGAGGATGCGTTCCCAAAAACACCACCCACCCTCGATACACTCTTCACACACGCATAAAACACTTCACACACACACACACACACACACACACACACTGCTAGCCTGCATCTACATCTACATCAACCGTATACACAATCTGCTCATGTTACAGCTGCTCAGAGACATTTCTCTCCTGATCACATGACTGTGTGATGTTCAATATGCCGCCTTACTAAAAGTTTGTGACCCCTTCTCTGGTAAAACTCATTTTACTAACTGTGTTCATATTGACAAGGATTTTAAATGCCATCCCTTACTGAAAGTTGTAGTCACATTGCAGACTTTACATTTCCTCATGACACTGTGGTGGATTTTTCTCCTGGCTGTAAATAAATTCCCCGAGGAGACGGACGGTGTTCAGTACAGGTTTGCGTTTTCTTTTGTTTTAGTAATTTGTTAAACATTCGTATTAATGTTTAGCGCTGATAATTACGTACATTGCTGTTGAGTTAAGAGTTTCCGTGCATCAGTGGTTTTGCTTGCATGGAATATCCCCCTGTCTGATATTGTAATGGTACGTTCCTTTAAGCGTTCGTGGATGCGGGAATAATAATAACCGAAATAAGACATCAGGTTAGGAGTTACATGGCTTTCTGACAGAAATTCTAATGAGCCAGCTGTAAAACGAACAGAGACTTTTGGCGTATGTATTTATTTTTATTTTTTTTAAATATTTTTATAATTTTTTGTTACAATTTAGCCATGAAATAAAAGGTGGTCATGGAATA
>JAQMYM010000038.1:3960938-3983138 GCA_030014255.1 Parauchenoglanis ngamensis | reverse complement strand
GAGAGAGAGAGAGAGAGAGAGAGAGAGAGAGAGAGAGAGAGAGAGAGAGAGAGAGAGAGAGGGGATGCTGAGGGAATGACTGTTTATCGCAGATATAATATAAGTGAGAACAGGAGCTACCTCAGACGTTCCATATCAACGTGTGACGTGTCATGCATTAATCAAATTAATTTTATTATAACTGTTGGCAAAGTTTCTGTTGATCAAATGCTTAAAAAAATCACTTTTCCATGGTTTATCCAGGGGTGATACAAATAATTAATTATCAGAGTCATGTTTATGTATTTAATATTAATGGGTCCTATAGATTTATTTGGGTGTGTTTACAGCATGCCCTCGACACAGTGGGGTTACGTGAATGGGTCAGTACGTGATGGACGCAGCTACGGCGGAACAGGTTCTGGATCTCAACAGAGGTCAAAGTGTACAACACGGCCATGGCCGGAGGAGAAAGCCTGACAAATCCTCCGTTCTTCTGTTGAAGGACAGCGATAAATCCATCAGTGGAACGTTCATGTTTCAGCATGCCACTGCCAAGGCAATCTGAGGAAGATCAGGGCTGAGAAGGAGAGGAGGAACAATGAGGATTCCAAGTCCACAGCTCATCGCGCTCCGCAGGCACGTCAGGGTCATGGGACTGCTTAGAAAATATCACACTGTACGGTCTGAATCAGAATTGTCTGAGGCCTGACGCTTGGTACATTCCTGATAAGTTACTCGTAAATTGTTTACATTCCTCACCCAGAGTTAGAGAGGTGTGAAGAGGAAAGCATTTAAAAGGTTTTCCAAGTGTGAGAAGAAATCACATGACCGAGCACACAGAACACTGAGCTTACATAAATGGTCAGATAACAGTATGCTAGATAACTAGCTTCAAATGTATTTGTGTGTGTGTGTGTGTGTGTGTCGCACCCTGCATTTATTTTCTTTTTCGCTCATCATTCCAAATATAGATAAAAAAAAATAAAAAAAATAAAATAAATATATATATATTTTTTTATGGTTAAACTATTAAATATAAAATATTATATTAAATATAAAGCAATGTAACAGTTCAATACATGAAAAAATTAAACACATTATGTGTTGTGTCTGATTAAATCACTGAACTTATAATTCATTATTATAAATTAAATTATTTGCGGTGGTTAATTAATTAAAAGGTCCAAAGGTCTAAAACTAACGTGCACATGCCATAAACTTTTCAATTACATTTAGGCCTTGGCATATTTAGTATGGTATATAAAACAGGCTGATTGTAGGGGGTGTGTCTAAGCTTAAATATGTAAATAGCTCCACTCTGATTGGAAAGCGTAATTGGCCAAGTCAGCCAATCAGAGTAAAGACGTTTACCTATTTAACGGACAATCCAATTCAGAATCTTATCAGGTTGGCATGAGAAAAAAGAAGCGCAAACTTTACAAAAGCATCTCAGGGTATAGCATACAATAACCGAAATGTGTATGTCATGTCCCCTTTAAATCTTTTTTTATACGGATTTTTTCAGACCTTTATTCTTTATACTTTATGTTTATTGTATCTCTGTAAAATAAATTGAACAGTATATGGAAAAAACCCCATTGTACATAAATACAGAGTACTTTTTCCTTCTCATTCATCTGTGTTGATGTTCAGTGCTTGCACGTTGTGAAATTGATTGAAGAGCCAAACAGAAACACTAAAATCAGTAAGTAGTGTATTATTCCTAGCGCACAGCAGCGAGCATCAGCGCCACCAGACCCCCAGCTGTCCAGCATGATGTCCAGGACCGGGCTACATGATGGTATGATATAACATTCTGATGAGATTGCTGGTGTCACTGTATCTTTGCATAGAGTCAAAAATGTAGCTTGAGGTTTATTAGGAAACTTGAAAGAATGTGCACCCCATTGACTATCACACCCATAAGTGGTTCTTCCTCAAGCTGTTACCACAAAGTTTAAAACATGCAATTGTCTCTGTGTGCTGTAGAGTTACAGTTTCCCTTCACTGCAACTAAGAGGCGCAAACCTGTTCCAGCATGACGATGCTCCTGTGCACAAAGCAGCTCCATGAAGACCTGGTGTGATGAAGCAGGTATAGAAGAACTGGAGCGTCCTGCACAGAGCCCTGACCTCAACCCCACTGAACACCTTTGGGATGAACTGGAACCGGGGCCTCCTCGACATCCCAACATCAGCGCCTGACCTCACTAACGCTCCTGTAGCTGAACGAAAACAAACCCCCACAGCCGCGCTCCGACATCTAGCGGGAAGCCTTCCCAGAAAAAAGGAGTACAGGAAAGCGGGAACGACTCATTTATTTTTACCATTCAAGGTAATTGAATTGAACCATTCATTCATCCGAGACACCATCTACTACAGCATGGATCACTTTTTAACTTCCTTTTTTTTTATTCCTGGATGATAAATGCTTATACTGCAAAAGTACAGAAAATGATGGAGCCCCATTCATGACACGAAAAGAAAAAATATAGACTGTATATATCACCATATATCTCCATGATTTAACTAAAACGAGAATGAATAGATATCGTGGGAACAAATACACTTTTCTTTTCATGTCATGAGCAGGACTAAGACTATTATTCCCCTCCAACTCTGCATTTGTGACCAGGACTGAAATGTATTTTTAAGGAATAAATCCTGTTCCTCCTTCCAGGCAAGGAAACACTTGATTCCGGCGACTTTTTCACCATTACTGGATTACGGTGATCTGCTTTTTATGAACGCACCTGACTTGTACTTGTACCTGACTGGATGCCATTGCGCTTTACACTTTATTTTGGGCAATGCGATTGTTTTTAAATTTCTTTCATCATTGATTTTTGAAATTGCTCATGTTTTACGTGTGATCTTTTACTGAACAGAAACTGGATATTACAGTATGTCTGTAATGGTGGTATGTGCGTGTTTGTATTGTTTTTATTTTACTGTTATAATAATGGTTGCTGCTTTCTTGGCCAGATTTTAATCTCCTTGTGCTTTTTTTCCCTGGTTAAATAAAGGACGAGCAGGATGAGGACATCGCTATTTTGAAATTGGCCTATTTACAGTACTGTGCAAAAGTATTGACCCAAGTCTATAACACAAAGAGAGTTTGTAAAATTCTAGCGAGCTTTAAAGTCAGTATTTGGTACGAGCGCCGTTATTCTTCAACTCTCTTAGGCGACTTTCTTCTAATTCTTTTAAGTAGTCTTCGGGAATAGTTCTCCAGGCATCTTGAAGGACGTTCCAAAGGTCTTCTTCGGACGTCGGCTGCCTTTTGTTCCGTTCTCCGTCGAGATGATCCCACACCGCTTCAAAAATAATAGGTCACATAAGCCGAATTTAAAGGGGTTGACAGCCATTAGCTACACTTTTAAGGCATAACCAATTAGAAAATAACACTTACTACCCAGGAACTGTAACCACACAGTCAGATGTTTGTTATTTCTTATATGATACATGAGAAAAGTGTCTTCAGTTATTGCGGTAGGATATAACCACTAATTTATACCCATATTTGCGGATGGATGTAAATGCAGATGTCACGTTAGTCCCTGTTGAGACGCTGTCAGTCTTTATGACTCAAAGATTTTACCCCAAAAAGGGCCCGTCTTTCAGAGATCTTTTCCTCTTATATCGTCTTGATCTGAAATTGAGGTCGACTGGTCCTGCTTGGCGTTTTCTATACACAGATCACAGTAGGATGCGAATTGCTTAAATGTACCATGACGTACACCTGTCTGAAAGCGTCTGCACTCGTCACGGTTTTCCACTCATTTCTTTAGATTTTTTTTCATTTAAGGTCCTTTACGTGGCAGGTGGAATGCGGCCTCGTTTAAAAAGCTCTGCTTCTAAAGCTGAAAAACGTTTCATTTTTTAAGAACCGGTGATGTTAATCGACCAAGAAGGTCGCCGTTTGTGAAAAAAAACAAACACGGAGGACAAGTGCTGGTCAAAAAGAAAAAAAAGCAAGAAAGAATTTCTGCCTCCAAAACTACTCTGAAGGCAAACACCAAGGTGATTTGATCTGCATTACTGATAATACTAATAAATCATCTCGAGAGAATGCTACGCTACTTAGTTAGCTACTAGCTAGGACTTGCATTCAGCTTGATCTAATGTGCACCAGGTATCAGGAGGAGACACGATGTTCATCCTTTGATCAGGAAATGGGGATTCAGACGCAGCCAGCGCTGTTGTATTCCTTCTGCTCTGAAATGAATAATAATTTGATTCATCTTAACCCTTTAAACTTCCTCTGTTCGGTGAAAACACACGCCTTTGCTATTAGCCTCCTTATTGAATAATTCATAGTGCTTATTGAATAATACGCTTTAATGTGAATAAGAGACTAACACGCTGAGACACGATGCTGAAAACCAGGTTGTTAAAACACGAACAAGCTGTGTGCTGTGTCATGCAAGTAATAAACTATTACATTAAAATGAAATCACATTTACATGATCATATTCAGTGAAAGAGGAACCAGAGATAGCGTTCACACGATACAGAAGCGGTTAAACAAGGTGTGTGTTGAGTCTTTGCCGTAAGAGGAATGACCCAGAAACCTCACTCGAGTGTGATCTATAACTAAGCCGAGCTCTCTGCTTCGACACAGCCGTGAAATGGATTTGCTTTTGCCTTTCTGTTTCCTTTTTTGATCAGACCTCCAGCAGGGGAACGGAGCCTTCATCTCCACACACGCTGCCATTTCCCAGAGTTTGAGGACGGCGGCCATTTTGTGCGAGACTCTGGAGGAGGTGCGAGCGTACGCGTGTGACGGTGACTTCATCACACAGACACACTCTTGGGTACAGACGGGGAAGGAGAGAAAAGATGACCTTGACAACGCATTGCGATGCGGAGATGTACACGATCAAACGAAAGTGTACACACATACACACGGGGCGGGTGTTAAAACGTGAGGACGTACACACACACACACACACACACACTCACACTGGGGGGTAAATGTGTATTCCGCCCTCTACTGGCCCACTTCGTCTCTCTATATCTGTACTCACATGCAGAGATCTGACCCATTAAGTCTTATGTTCTGTTTGGCCATTCACGTATTCTCGGAAAAAAGGGTACTCAACTATTCAACTGCACTTCCCTAGTATCCTTCCTCAAGGGTACATCTGTTGTAATTGAATATCTGAAAAGGTGCATGAAGCATACCTTTAAATTACTACTCTAAAAGCTAATTAAAGGTACTTTAATGGTCTTTAAGGTGCAATTATGTACTTTAAATCATTTTTAAAGGTGCACTACATTCACATAACGATGTAAAAGATACATACTGCAGATACAAAAATAAATAAATAAATAAAATCCTCTAGAGTAAAAAAAATATTCAAAGTAAAAAGTGCACATTTACCAGCTATGATTTCTTTCTAAGAACCTTAATGTGGCATGTTTTTTGTTTTGTTTTTTTGGTGTGTGTGTGTTTTTTTCCCCAAGGTCTCCTCACTGAAATACCCTGTTTATGACCACATATATAAATATAAGGTGTCATATGACATCAGAAGGCCATGTGTTCAAATCCCAGCACCACCAAGCTGCCAGTGCTCGGCCCTTACGCAAGGCCTTTAACCCTTACCTTCTCAGTTGTACAAAAGAAAATGAGATAAATGTAAGCCAGCTCTAGATAAGGCGTCCGACAAACGTCGTAAATGTAGCTCTGATTAACAGCAAACTTTCTTTTTAGGCAGTATACAAAGCACTCAAGTTATACATCACAGATCAAACTGAGAACATATCCTAAAATATTTGAAACACTTTACAATGTTATTATAGATATATGATTACATTGTAATGTATTATAATGTAATGTATCCTTTGGTATGGTTTTGTTACAAAAAAACTACACAAAATAAACACTGTTCCATGAGAACAGTTCTAAGCAGAACGAGTACATAAAGTACAAATACAAGTAATGGATTATTTGAATCGCCACCATTTCGAGAGAAAGCACTTGCTTAAAAAAGAACCCTCTGTGGCATGTAGCGAGCGAGTCACCGTTTTTGACGGCAGCGATATTCCAAAATCAAGCCGTAACACTTCGGTGAAATCCTAGGCCATAGATCCTAAATTGTAATGTGCAACTGAAGATATATTGTAAAAGTATCTATATTTTAAAGTGTTTCAACTGATCCATTCGTTTTCATATGGATATTCCGTACCTAGGTTTTGCTGCACAGAGAGCTAGCAGGTAGCGGTCACGTGCTAGCAAATCAAAAAGAACAAACTGGATTCGGGGAATGAGCCAGCACCTTTAAAGTGAGAAAGACAAAAGCTAACCTCTTCCTGCATCGCTACGCACAACAAAGTTTTAATATACGATCGCTTAATGTTCCTGACATTCTACACCGCGTTAGTTTTAAACTCTCTCTGCGTACGTTTTAGGATTGGCTTTACACCCTGACTTCCAACCTTATGCTTGATGCTGGTGTTTAAGTTAGCTTGACCTGAGAGTAACAAGGTGAAATAAAGGTAGTAAGCAGAGCTGGTGTTTGTGAATCGAACCCAAAAGCTGATCTGAGTTAATCCATTTCCTCCAACTCTTTTTTTCCGACTAACCCACAGCAGGAGGATCCCCAAGCATGGGAAGGGGTTTCAGGGTTTTACTTCCGACAAAAATCAATCTTGCGAATGTTCTGATTTGCTTCTCTTTAGAAAATAAAACAGGATCGCTACTCTTATTAAGGCAGGATGATTACATCCGCTAGCATATCTTCCCCCTCTCAGCCACTCCATCACTTCCACTTCAATTTGGAAAGATCTATAATGTGGCTTTGGACAATTACCAGTATTAAATGATGCCGCTCTTTCTAATTCATGAGAAAGCCTATCATTTTACAACCTAATGTTCAGCATCAGTTCCTCAGTGGTAAAAAACAATGACCAGATCATTAAGCACTTTTATATTCAAATCACCATTTTACGACGACTGCTCATGAACAAATGGGAACAGGGATTTTTTTTCTTTCTTCTGTATTGGAATCAAGCCTAGGCTATTCCAGCCATTAAAGCAAGGTGAAATTATCTAGTTAAAGTCTTTAATGTTTTTTTTTTTGAGAAACAGAAGAAGAAAGTGTAAACCCTGACCAAGTTAAAGAAGTAAAGACTGTATGTATATAAAGCATTGATGGTTCTGTTCTACTACATGTAACGTTCTTAACAAACCAACTGCCAATTGACTTGAGGCAAAATATTTCTGAAATGGTTCCGAAAGCTCTTCAACAAATTGCCAACTGATCCCCAGATATGAGGTAATATATGGATTTAAAGGTAACTAGTTTATTAAAAGATCTTGATTTTTGTATGCTAACCACCCTCCCTCTTTTTGGATTTTTTTTTTTTGATCCATCCAAACCACCACCATTAAAAAGAGAAAATACAAGAAAAACTGAACTGAATTTGAATCCAAGATGGCAGCGTGGTAGCACACAGCCCCACTTCAGGTCCAGAAATATGGTGCAGCAGCATCAGACACTTTTTATTTATGGAATTCATTTTTTGCTGCCAACATCGCTGCTATACTCATTGCTGCTACATCACTCAATAGTTTACAGCCCATGTTCTGTGTATTTATTGTTCTGTTGTGAATTTATTGACCCACATTCATCTCACTCTGTTGTGTATTTGCACTTTATGTAGCCTTGTGTGCTGTTATGTGATGCACCATAGCCCTAGAGAAATGACATTTCTCTCTAATACATACAAGCTACATAGTGGAATCACACTAAAACCCACTTGACTCGACCTGACCTGATGAACTTTGTTAAGTGGTGACTGAGTGGTTAAGGCTTTGTGATACTGATCACAAGCTCAAGAGTTTAAGCACTGGAACAGCTAAGTTGCCACTGTAGGGGCCTTGAACATCCAGGGCTACTTAGATCATGGTTGACCCAGTACTCTGACCCCAGCTTCCTTACAAGCTAGGATGTCTAAAGATGAACTTTACTTGTGTAGGTTTTCTTATTTTGTTCTTGAAGGATACAGCCTGGAATCATTTTGTGTAGGAACTGACTCTAGTTTCTTCCCTAGATCAGTGATGGTATCATGTCCACCAAGACTGATCTGTTGAAAGATAAGTAGTCTTTAAAGGTTCTATTGGATATATCTTCAGTTTTTGATATGTTGAACAATTAGATACTCCTGGCCATACTGCCCAACACTGCACCCAGTGTTCCTGCATTAAATGGCTTAACTCTTATCACTCAAGGGGTGAGGAGTTCAAGTCACTGATTCTTGGGCATTTTCCTCTTGATACCTCACACCACCTTGCTGGGGAAGAGCAACCTATTCCCACACTTTCTTTATCACTGGTATGGTGAAGATGCTGAACTCTACTTTTTCTTCCCGCCATGCATTTCCTCTTGCTATATGGATATCTCATCCTGGATCAAGTATCACCCCTATACCTCAAACTTCTACACTCAAGGTCTACATTCAAGGTCTACCAGATACCTTGGGGTAACAACAGAAACAATGAACAATGATGTCAACTACCATGACTACCACTCTCTGCTGGCTGGACTACCAACTTGAACAATTGAAACATTGAAGATGACTCAAAAGTCCGTCATCAAAGACTACATTCCTTTGAGATCACTACAGTTTTTAATCAAACTGCACTCAGGGGTACCAAGTCTAAAATTTGATGCTTCACAGATGGCTTTGGTGATGGTTGAATGAACTACCCAGCTCTTGGTTCATTCTGAGTTTTCTCACAAGCTTCAAGACATGTCCAAAGATACAACTTGCCCGAGAACACATTGATTTCATTGCAAAAACATGGACAACTACCCCCACCCTAGTTCTCTTAAAAACACATCTAATAGCTTTGTGGCCAATGCTTGTATCACTGTTAAGAATGATCATTTAAACCTGCTCCCACATTTAGCTGTTGCTTCTACTATTCTTCCTTCCACAACCTTGTCCTCATGTCTGGTCAAAGGGTGGATACTTCTACAATCATTATAGCACTGTTATGTCCTTAACATGCTAGACACTTGGATTGCACACTGCCTCACTTTGGATAAGAGAGGCCTAGCAAATGAATGCAAGTAAATGTTAACATAGCGCATGACAGTTTTAGCTCACACCTTCGATGAAAGGGCTTTTTGGTAAGAAACCCAGGAGGATCCTGGTACGGAGAGAGTGACATAAGACTGACTCTGTGCAATCTACCAAAACACACATGAGCATGCCAAAATACTTCTGGGACAACATCCTGTAGACCAAGGAGACCAAATTAGAGCTTTCTGGTAAACTTCGCCATGTCAATATTTACAGAAAATTAAACAAGGCCTTCAACAAAATGAACACCGTCCATAAATCAAGCATGGAAAAGGTTCAGTGATGTTTTGGGGCTGCTTTGTTGCTTCTGGAACTGGGTGCTAATAAATCAGCAGCCAGCTGCACCAGTTAACAGTTCAATCCTTTGCCAGGGTATAGTCAGTGATAAATAAAACATCAAAAGTAGTTCGTTTAAAACTAATGATATTTACAATTTTGTTTGCATGCCATACACTTAAAGCACATTGTAGCTAATAGTTATGAATAGTTCCCCGACATCTATGAGGAAGTGGTGACTCAGTGGTTAAAGATCTACTATGTAAGATTCAACCCCCTGAATGCCCCTCTCTTACCCCTCTCTTTCCAAGAGTGTATTAGAGCATATGGTGGCCGTCAGTTGCCCGTAACATACCTCCAAGTACTTACATTCACACTCAATTGCTTTTTTCGTGCTAAATAATCAGTATGATAGTCCATTTTTCAAAATTTGGCTTCTCAAACTTGTTATCCAGCTCCAGCAAACACTGATTCCTTTTCTCTTTCTTCTTCCTCATCTTCCTTTCTTCTTCTTTGTCCTCCTTCCGGTGCTTCCTTCCAGGATTCACACTGCCACTTGTAAACACGTGAAACGTGGAAGGCGCTCTTTAGAGGTTTGTCCGTTCTGGGCTACTGTAGCGGCGCAACATGGTAGCTCCGTAGAGGTGGACCCGCTCCCTGTGTAGGTATAAAGGGCTCATTCTAAACTTACAAAACATAACGATTCATAGTTACAGGTAATTATACACTAATAAACATACTTATGAATATTATATTCCATTTTTCCTAACAGATCCCCATAAATCCTACATAGTAGTCCTTTAAGGCTTTGAGCAAATGATTAGAAAGTCAGGAGTTCAAATCCCAGCATTGCCACTGTTGTGTCCTTTAATTGCTCAGTTGTATCCTCTGTCAATTCTCACGAGGATGAAAGTGTCAGTGGAATGTGGTTGTGGATACATCTCAACTCCACATCAAATGGACAAACAGGAAACTACAGCCATGGTCGAGATGATGGTTAGCGCTTGTCTTTTTCAGTGTCACATATTTCTAAGCAAGGGGTGTCTCTTGAGTCTTTTTAACCATAGATACATAAATGAAATCCAAATGGACTGTGCTTTACAATAAAATGGCGAGAAAAAAAACTATCCATCTTGGTACGTGTAGGTTCTTGAGCCTCCCTAGAAGAAGAACTTTATTACTAGGGTACCTACCTCTAGCCTCACTCTTCCTCTGTCTTGACTTTTGTCTCTGAGTCTAGCTCGGTCACTGAATCTATAACTGATTTTACCCCGTTATACTAGTCGTCAATCTCTACCCCCGTCCTGTGGATCTGTCTCTGCCTGGTCTTGTCTTTGCTTATCTCTAGACTCATCTCTTATCTTTGCTAGCTCTAGACATGATCTGATCAAGGCCATCCTGCCTTTATAGACGGTAAATTTGCAAATCCTCCTTGTGTTTTGGAGGATGAACGGTCATTCCCTGTGCCAGCTCACGTATGCACTTTTCTACCGTCACGAATACCTTCTGTTTGCTTCCTGTCACAAATCCGCCCCATTCTCTTTTTACACCTGTCCATCATCCCGTTATGTCTTGTTTGTCAAAGAACCCTAACCCTGTTTTTCAACTCGAGTATGGCTGTGCCTCCTTTGAAGAGGTTTATCTGTTACCTTTTTCCCCCACAGGGATCCTGATGAAGACTACTTTGCTTATCTTATTGACTCTACACAAAATGTTTCCTCAGCTAAAACATATTAACCCCATTTTAATCCAATCCCAAAACTGATTGCTTATAAATACATTTGCTAATTGTTTAATCTGTTAGAAAACAGATTATTTTTCTGCGTTTTTAAGGTGGACAGCATGTGTGATCTGAGGAGAATAATCATCGAGTTGTTTTCAAGGACGACACACTAATTGGCGCTGCACGTTACCTTGTGGACAAAGGAGCTTATCTTTGATCCAGCAGCATCATGACCGAAGGCCTGAGGCTCGAGTTTGTGTGGATGAACAAATGTTTAAAGCTTTGTATCCGCATCTGTGTGCTTGATAAAGCTTGGTGAAAATGCTATTAAATATGATCTGTCTCTGTAATTTGTCACAAAAATCGAGTGGTGACTTTATCTAGCACTGTAGAAAAGAATAAAAATTAACAAATTAGTATGGAAATAAAACAAGTGTAAAATTGTCATATTGTATGTGATTAAATTATTTTTCCATTTGGGTCTTAGGATCTGTGTGTAGAATATACCGGACATGCCATTTACCTGAGAAGTGCTACCCTTCTACTTACTTTAAATATATTCTTAGAAAGATACTCAGAGATTATGTCTGTAATTTCTCAGATGCTTAGCTCGCTATGAAATCAACCACCATCGACCCCCTAATTAAACATTTTTCATTTCTGAAATGAGCTACAGTTTTTCCAAATCAATGGTGGATGAGAGTTAGTGCTACCAAATACATCATAAGACGTTTGACAGGCAGTAATTTCACAGGAACCCAATAATCTATATGCGGCACGGTGGTGTAGTGGTTAGCACTGTCGCCTCACAGCAAGAAGGTCTGTGCAGAGTTTGCATGTTCTCCCTGTGCATGTGTGGGTTTCCACCGGGTGCCTTGGTTTCCTCCAACAGTCCAAGGACATGTGGATTAGGTGAAGTGGCTACTCCAAAATTGCCCATAGGTGCGAATGTGAGTGTGAATGGTTGTTCGTCTTCGTGCTAGCCCTGCGATCTGTCCAAGGTGTTCCCCACCTTGTGCCTAAAGTCAGCTGGGATTGGCTCCAGCTTCCGCGCGACCGGCAATGGATAAGCGGTATAGAAAATAAATGCATGAATGAATAATCTATGTAATGAACTCGAATGGAATTGCACAATTATTTTAATTCCTCCACAAATGTCAAAACAAGCCGCCAATGAAGAAGTACTTTTTATGGTTTAGTCTGAAATTGGCAACCTGGCCTTGTTTGAGCATGAGCGTATGTGTGTGACTGTGTGTGTGAGAGCGATCGTTTTACTCTGACAAGTTCTTCCATTCTTTGAGCAAAATCTTTGCCCTTTTCTCTCCTCTCAGTTCTGCCCCAAACCCTGACCCTGATGCCCTCTCGGCTGCAGCTCACAGCTGCTGTATTTCCTGTCAAGGTCTATTACACGCTTCGCTATGGAATCTCTTTAACTGCATGGGGCTTGCTGCAAGGCCATGCAAGGAGTCAATAAATGAGTGGGATGTTTTTTTTTTTTTTTTTTTTCAAAACTTCTTTAAAAGGTTGTAGATTGTGCCTTTTATCAACGCTGTGCTGGGGTGACAACTGACTTTATCATATTTTCTGGTGGGTTTTTCCCCCCTCTTTTTTCTCTCGTCTCTGACGGGTTTTCATACTGCGAGAGAAGAGCTTCAAAGCCTTTCCAGCTGTGGACGTGGACAGAAAGTACCTTCAGCAGGAAAACAGCATGTGACTCTGGACTGTGCAGGTGGATCTAGTAGTGCATAATTAATTGTGGTGGTGACCAAGAACTACTCAATTAAATTACAGAAAAGGAAAAAAGAGGCATGAATAATTACTGCTTTGTGAGGTGCCTTCACAACTAATTAAATAAATATTTTATTTGGATAAAACTACAATTATCAATTACGCTTTAAAAAAAAAAAAAAAAAAAAAAGTTTTATTTTATATGGAAATATAAAACAATGTGAATAATTTTGTTCCAGCATGTCTGGACGAGATGTCAAGCTTTAAGTTAACATGACAGCCCGATTTCTGACCCGAGACTTTTCACAACCATTAATCGATGAATATAGCGACATTACACAGGCTACATTATTAATCCGACAATTTAATGTGGGTGCACTTTCCTCCAAGAAAAAAAAAATCTTGGAAATGTAACAAAAAAAAAAAAAAAAGAAGAACAAGAACGATGTTTCAATATGTGCCAGTATTGTAAGTGGTAATGTTGGCATGAAATCAGAAGTGGGGAAAATGGCCATTTCCGTCTCATTTAATGCAACCTGGACATAAAATGGCTTTAATAATATTCTGAAAGTGCATAATTTCACGTCTGTCATGTTTTAATAAATTTGCTTGATTTGCATACTGGTGAGAGTGGAGCTTGATTTGAAAAAGTTCTCTTGTGAGTGGATGTGTTTAGGACTGCTGTTCTTTATCTTAACTAGAGACAATATGTAAATAAGAGCGGTCAAATCAAGGGGTCCTGTATCTATGGGTAGATAGGAACGTTGGTCATTTCAACAGTACGTATGAATGCATACTAGCTTAAATTCCCAACTCAGTACTGAGAATACTGAGAGAAGAGAAAATACCAATCTGTCCCCCTCTAATATGAAGTAGGAAATGTGTTAAACATGTCCTCATTTTTATATACCCGGTCAACGGATCTGTCCCTTGTTACTTCCTATTTTTTCCAATTTATTTGTTTGTTAAGGAAGTCAGAAGCGTGTAACTTGATTGCGCCCTGCAGAACTAGGACTAGAACAGCTACAACATGGAGAAAGCAGGACATGCAAGGTTATTTTTCAGACCGTGAGTATCTAGAGAGTCAGAGTAAATAGAGTAGCTACTCATGAAAGTAGTGCAGCTAAAGATCCACCCTCAAAAAAAAGGAACCATCATGCGCAGGAGTGTAAATTTGACCGGCACAGAAGCAGATATATTGGAGGCAGATTGCGTACGTATTTAGGTGACGTAGCGCAGCTAGCGCCGTGACGCAGCATGCAACAACACAGACTCAAGGAATCAATAATGAAATTCATTGCCAACTATTATTTTAATATACTTTAATTATGGAATATTAGCAGTTTCATTGCGTCATTATTGCAGACCTAAAGCTTCGTTCTTATCTCCTGGAACGGAACAGTTCACAAAACAGTGGCTGATCCTTACAAATGTCGCTCTACTTATGAAAATGGATTCCATGTGGTACTATTTTAAAATGTTACCATGTGGCACGGTCAAACGAGCCACATTTAAATGAAGAGTGTACGTGCCATTTGAGACTCTTTTCCACTTTCCTGACACAGCGCAATAGCGTAGGAGGATAAAAATGGACACGTTTCTCGGTCCATCTACCTCTGCTAGTTCTTTGTAAAGCTCAGATGACTCAGTGGAACATTAGATAAAAAAAAAAAACTGACACAAACATATGCCAAAATCAAGTCCTGAATTATAAATCTCAGATTTAAAAAAGAATGAGAGACCGCTGAATTATATCCTCCTGTTTGGGCTGCATCCTAGGAGACCTCTTGCAGCAAAAATCTTTTAAATCAGCTTTTAAATAATTGCAGTTATCCATCTATTGTGTTTTTATTTTTATTTAACCTTTATTATCGTGACTGATCAATGTTGTGTACTCGTGACTTACAAATTCATCTTGTTTAATAACAAGATGGACAAACCCATCGTTACCCACTGTGTCCTTACGCAACGTGCAAACTTGATCAGGTCTTTCCTACACATGTACTCAGATATAAGTGCATTTTCTTGTGGTGATGCACACTTTATTCATAGCAGAAGCTGCTTTTTTTCATTTTTGTAACAGGAAAAAGAGTGCATAGTGGCATAGGTGCTACTGCTGAACCCACAGCTGAAAACAACCAATCACAGTGCTGGAGATCAGGAGTGCAAGCTGTTAGCTGAAAAACATGCCTATGTGACTCAGATGAGCCTTGACATGTCATGTTCTGGCTCGAAAAACAGCCGATAATCAGGACATGACATGCCCACTTCCTGTATACAGAGCCTGACTGAAGTGCCATGCCCAGGTAAATGGGGTTAATCACAGAGCTGAAAGAAGCAAGAAAGCGAGTGAAAAAACGGAAAAAATAAAAATGGCGCAGTCCGCAGATGGTGAGTGTGACATCGCGAAGTGGAGAAGATGGATAGAGGCAGACGGAGAAATACTCCCGGCTCATCAGAAAGCATGGGAAGACAGAGAAGGATGGGAGAAAGAAGGAGAATGTGCACATGGTGTAATGGTCAAAAACATCAGAGTTTCACTCAATCACACTTTCCCTCCTTTCTTCCTGCTCTGTTTTTACCTCGGTCTGAGAAAACTAAAGGTCACAGCTCCGGAAAGATGGAGGAAGACTGTGAAGACGGAGGGACTGCTGTGGCACTCCAGCAACAGTTGCCGTGGTGACCGTTAGTGAGGCAGTAATGATGGTCTAGGCTGAGTCCATTATGGCCATTAGTGCTGTGGGTTAAGTGGAGGCTTTACAAGCGTCTACAGCCAGAGCTTTACATTCACACAACACACTTACTCCACAAATCACACACTGCTTATGGGAACCAGTTCAGCCTGAGTCAGGCAAATCAGCAAAGCCTCCACCACACTGGCTCCATCCATCCATCCATCCATTTACTCATATCCACACGCCGGCTCCAGAATTATTGGCACATTTGGTAAAGAAACATATGAAATAATATTCTATCTATCTATCCCATCCATTTGCAGTCAGCTCCAGTATTATTGATCACCTTGGTAAAGAAGATTATGGGGGGAAAAAAATCTTTGAGGTCAATCAATCAATCAATCAATCAGTCAATCAATCAATGCCAAATCCAATACAGTAAATTTGTTTTAGGACTTTTTTATTGAGGCATTGTTTATGTAATCCATCCATCCATCCATAGTCAGCTCACCCTTTGGTTAAAAAAAAAAAAAAAAAAGATTAGGAAAACAATATTCTTTTCTGGTTAGTCTACCCATCCATCCATCCACCCATCCAAAATCTCATCTAAAAGTACACCTACCAAACAAAGATGACTCATGAGAGACTCAAGTTTCGAGTTTCACCGAAGGAACAAAACAAGAGAGAAAACAATCCAAAGCAGCACAAGTGCCATGTAAAGTAAACTGTGAAATACAGACCCAAGGCAAAGATACAATAAAACAATATAAGAGAGCCAACATGGGAATACGCTGGAGGCATGGAGTGCTCAATAATACCGTATATTGAACTATATATTGTGAGTTCTAGCAGAAAGGGAAATGAGGAACACCGCGATCGATATGGTGATCTGTCGTTCTGTATTTCTCTCTCCTTCTGTCCTTGCACATTGGTCTGCACTCTCTGACATTTCCTTTTATTTGTTTATCTCTGTTTGTGCTCTTAAAGGGAATGGAAAAGGACAAACTCTGCTCTGAATAGAGACACTCCCACCCTGCTTATGGCTGCTCTATATTTATCTACTGGATAGCGAGTGGGAGGAATGTGAGCTGGAGAAGGGACGCACTCAGTGGTTCAATATCAATCTGAATAATGTCTGATCAAAGATAATGCTGTCTCATGGAGGACGAGATCATGGAGCATGGCGGTGAGGCTGCAATGGTTTTCGAGCTCATGGTAAAAGTGAAGCTTGCACAGCTACTTCCGACTGGCATCCATTAGTCCCTTCGGTCAAAACAATCCTCTCACTGAACTCTCCTTTTGTGTCCTTTTTTCCTTGCTGTGCTTTTCTCTTCTTCCGCTCACCAGATTGGCTATACTTCCTAAACAACTCTTCTTTTCATCTCTCCTCTCCGCTTCTCTCCTCAGTGAGGCCAAGCTGATTGCTTCAGGTGGCTGCACTTCATCATAAGACATCTGTGCGGCTCGGCGTTCTCTCTGTACTGCCTTGTTCTGTTCCTGCATTTGCCCTGTTCCACAACCTATTAATCTTCCCGCTTGTTTTCCTCCATCTCCAGCTTCACTCTTTCTTAGTCACACATTCCTGCTTGGAGCTCGTATTCACCTCCATCACTTGCTTATGCTAGCTTGAGCTCCTAACCTCGCTGCCTTTTGGAAGTTATTTGTGCCAAACCATGTGGCACAGAGGAGATGGTGAAGTGTCTGTGAGAGAGTGTGTTTGCACCACAGCACTTTTAATAGAACTGCTCATCACTTCAGCACTCCAGCCCAAACTGCCCCGTGCCATCCCAGTGCTTTTGTGCTTCTGTCTCTTCAAACAAAAACATCCTGCTTCTCCGAGTCTTAACGATTTTCATGTAAAACAATGCTCTTTTCAGATGCGTCTTTTTCAGGCTTTTATCTCCACTTGTCCTTGCTTTCAGATACAAGGGTACGAGATGAAACACTTGGGAGTGGATGGAACATTTAGCAACTAACTTGACAGACATTTTTTCTTACTCCTGAAGCAAGTGTGTTCCACATTATGGACCAAATCTGGTCTGTTGTTAAACGCGCTATACAAATAAAATTGAATTGAATAGAAATCTAACCTTCATGACCTTTAAGACGTCGTAAGCTGGTGAATCTAAACCAGTGGTCACTAACCATGTTCCTGAACATCTACCTGCCTAAACACTTTAACTCCAACCATAATTGTGCCCAGCTATCCACCCAATCATTACCTTCAGATGTTCTCGATCAATAAAAGAGGTGTGTTCGAGTGAGGTTTGAGTTAAAACCAGCAGGAAGGCAGATCTCCAAGAACAGGGCTGGGTTAGCACTTCTCACCATTTTTTACAGTGACAAAGCTGTGATTTTATCATTATTTCCAATGCACAAGTAACTTGGAAGAGAACTAAAGACCTGGGCTGAATGAGTTTTTTGTTTTTGCCACATAAGAGGGTCGAACAGGTGGAGCTATGTTATAGAGTTATGCATATGGGGCAGAGTTGGAGTACAACAGAGGCATGTCTCGGTTTAATCCTGGACTTGAGCACATTTTTCTTGCTTGATACCAGCTTGCGTGAGGAGCTGTTCATTACTGCCTCTCGGTCTGCTGTAGCCGCGTCATGATCAAATTTATATTTTGCTTGTAAATATACTCAAAATCCATCGACTGCAACTTGCGGGCAATTTCTTCCTGTTTTTGCACGGCATTGGAGGAAATGGTACCTTAATCTGAGACACAGCTCATCTCAAGCACCAATTTTAGCTGCTTAAAGTTTGCGGTAAAGAAAAAGCACAGCACTTTAATACCGCCTGATAACTAATGCCTAGAAAAACTAAACTAAAATGTAAATCCAAACCCGTGGCTTCTCTTGTACTGTGAAAAATGATATTGCCACACAACAGACACAGATACCGGACCAGGGTACTGACGGTTCTGGATTTTTAATGGTAGATTTGGTACCTAATCTGGCACCATTCTTCACCATCCCACCACAAACGCAGAAGTGTTGGTGCCAGATTTTGTCGCTAATCTGGTACCATTGTCCACCTTCTCACTTCAAGTAGGAGAGTTGGTGCCAGATCTAGTACATAGTGTGGTATTGCTCTTCACCTTTCCATCACGAGTATCAGTGTTGGCACCTGAACCGGGGCCAACAAGTATCCTGTTGGTGCTGGAACTGGTACCTGGTACCTAATACGGTACTGTTCCTGACTTTCCACTGTAAAAGTATCAGAGCTGGCGCCAGACCTGGTACCTAATCCGGTACCATTCTTCATGCTTCTATCAGTACAGCTTGGTTTGCTTTTTGAAGTCAGTTCCAGCATCAAAAAGGTTCTGGACTGGAATCGAAAATGTCTACTGATGTTGTGGCTTTGCCAATGGAGTTAAGGCCAAGCTCCATAAAAGCAGTTCATCCATCCATCTATCTATCCATAAACAAATAACAAGTAAGAGATAAATACACATTCCAAAGTAAACAGCTTCAAATGAGGCATCCTACTGCGCAGAACAGTTCTGGATATCCTTGTGCTGTTTATAGATTATTATGAATTTCAGTTTAAAGGGTTGTTTGTTTCCTCTTAACTGCTCAAAGAAAAGTTTCATTTCAGATAAACAGGGTTGCAGGAAATGTTGCCGTTTTCAGTGAATCTCAGCTGTGAGACTTCAGACTGCATGTACAACTGACTGAATTCCCAAACTCAGCGTGTGTGAGACACCACCCGCGCGCTTTCAACAAGTACTGAACAAACTTACCAAAGTTCAGCTTAGCCCGAGTTTACGGGTCAAGTCTGACTGATCTAATTCGACAGAAAAATGACTAAATAAAGAAAAAAAGGAGGGGAAAAACAAGAAAGATAAAAGAAAAGCATTAAAAAGGTTCAGGCCGCCCCAGACTCCTGCCATCACGCCACAAAGAAAATTAAAAATGGGTGCAATTAAGTCAATTTAACCCAAAGTAATTTCCTTCACACAATTTCTTTCACTTCTGATGCCTCTTAATGGAAGCCAGCAGAGAGGCAGAGAAGCAGAGTGAGAACGAGCAAGATATTCACCGATCTGCCATAACATTAAAAGCACCTGCCGGACAGTGTGTACCAGACCAGACCTCTGAAGCTCTGCTGTGGTATCTGGCACGATGAAGTCCTGTAAGATGCAATGCATCCATGCTCCATGGATTGGACTTGGTTGTCCAGCACATCCCACAGATTTGGGGAATTTGGAGGTCGAGTCAACACCTTGAACTCTTTGTCACGTTCCTCAAACCGTTCCTGAACCATTTTTGCAGTGTGTCAGGGAGCATTATCCTGCTGAAAGAGGCCCCTGCCAATAGGGAATACCGTTACCATGAAGGTGTGTACCTGGACACACACACCTGGATGTCCACATGATGTAAAAGAAAACATGGTTCATCAGACCAGGCCACCTTCTCCCATTGCTCCATGGTCCAGTTCTGATGCGCTTGTGCTCATTGTAGGAGCTTTTGGTGGAGGACAGGGGTCAGCATGGGCTCTCTGCAGCTACGCAGCCCCATACACAGCGGGCTGTCATACACTGTGTGCATCAATGTTATCCACTTCATCGCTCAGTGGCTTTAATGTTATGGCTGACTGTATTAGGGTATGTACTAATACCCTAATAAAAAAAAAAAAACGCTCAATGCATCTGTGTTATGTCAATGCCAGAAATAAACAAACAAGTGTCCTAAATCAATGTTTTTAATATTGAAAATCAAACAGAAGTGATTAGATTAGCTGTTAGTCCTGAATAATACAATTATTTGCACAGCATTCCTGTATTGACTGACGAGGTCACATGACCTAAGAATAATTCCCCAATACTACACTACTATGAGCAATACGATGTAGCCTAGTATAGACACATGTAATACACATCATTTCAAACACATTCCCAACTTTCGGAAGGCTTTTTTAATTGTTACGTGACAGGAAATGACATAAAAAAATCCTGATTATACCATATGTGTTTTATTAATATTAAATCACGTTATAGTTCTTTGCCAAGACCAAAATAACCGTTAGCATGCAGCGAGCTGAAGTAATTGTCCTGACCTGTTTCTTCCACATCTAACACATGCAGAGTGCTTGATAAGCCCCCTCTGACTGAAAATGCCCCTCGAAAAAATGCTGGGATGCGGCGTGAATGAATAAAACATCCTCCGGGTTGCCGTGGTAACTGGACGCCTTTGAAAAGCCGCCGCGCTGGAATTGTGAGCCGACAGCGGGAAACATCGTCCTCGTGCTAAATTGCGTGTTCATGCGTGATCTGATTTTGAGTGTCACATGGATTAGACGGTTGTGGACGACATGACGTGTGCGCGTGTGTGTGTGCACGTGTGAACGTGTGTGTGTAATTACAGGTTCAAGTTCCACATGATGGCTCGCCATCACACGGAATAACACACACATATGCGTGTAATACAAATGAACCGTTCTCAGAAAGCTGTATCCACTAACACGTCAAAGCCGAGAAATCATGCATTATTTAACACGCCGGTCATCAGCGGTCACAAATACACTTCTGATTTTTAGTGTGCGTTACTATGAGCATCGTCTCTCTCTCTCTCCCTCTCTATCTCTCTCTCACACACACACACACACACACACACACACACACCTCATCTACTGCTACTCACACCTGACTGACAGATGGTGAAAGAGACATAGAGAGAGGGAGAGAAAGAAGGAAGGAGACAGAGGGTGATCAAGAGAGAGAGCAACAGGGAAAAGAAAGATAAACAGAAAGAGAGAGAGAGAAAGAAAGAGAAAGCAAGAGAGGGAGACAGACAGACACAGGGTGAGCTAGAGAGAGGGAGATAAAGAGAACAATAGATAGATACATAGATAGATAGATAGATTGAAAGATAGATAGATAGATAGGCACACAGGCACAGCGTAAGCAAGAAAGAGGGAGAGGGAAAGAGATAGAAAGAGACAGACCGACAGACAAAAATGGGGAGAAAGAGATAGTGAGGGCAAGAGACATAGACAGACAGCAAGTATGAGAGATGGGTAGAAGGAAAAAAGAGAGAGAGAGAGCGAGAGAGAGAAACGATAATTACTATTATTATTATTATTATTATTATTATTATTATTATTATTATGTTGGGCCAATGCAACAGTCCTATAGAATGAAAAAAGGCTAGTGAGCCACTTGCAGAATGAAAAACCCGTGTTATGTGAAGTTAATTTTAAAGTGAGATGAAGACCGCGTGTGTTTGACGACTTGTACGCAATTGGTAGATTGTGTTTGCTAACATTTAGGCGCTGCTATATTTGCCGTGCATGTGCGTGTATGCGAATGACACAGCCTTCTCGTCTTGTCTCGTCTTCGCTTTCTCTCTTTACTCAAGTCATGAACATGCTAATGAGACGGGGTCTCGCCTGTCCTGTAGCTACGCCTCCGCGAGACAGAGAAAAGTTCCTGAGAAAAGTAAAGCGAGGGAGAAACGATGGAGAAGAATGAGGGATAAAGAGGTGAAGAAAGAAACGGAGGAGATAGCGGGAGGTAAATAACCGTGTGCTAGTCAGATCGACAGCTAGCCTGTTCTATATAAGAGAAAATTTTATCAAATAAGCTTGTGCGTTAAATTCTGAGAGAGAGAGAGAGAGAGAGAGAGACAGACAGAGAGAGAGCTGAAAGGAGAGCTGTGTACTCGCAGGGCAGTATGTTTCTGCCTGCCACAAGCTGAGAGACAGCGAGTAACGCACCCAA
>JAQMYM010000038.1:3941895-3953382 GCA_030014255.1 Parauchenoglanis ngamensis | reverse complement strand
TTTGGATTTTTACAACATTATTGTTGAAATACACAGTCCTGAAAAAGGGACGTTTCTTTTTTTGCTGAGTGTATATACTCTTTTGTGAGATGACCTGCACAGATAACAGTGTCAGAAGGCCTATTCTCACTCAATTCAGTTTAATTTTATTTGTGTAGTGCTTTTAACAATGGACATTGTTACAAAGCAGCTTTACAGTGAGGCACTGCTACCTGGGGGAAATTTCAGATAGTTTTTATGTTAGAACTTCGATTTCGATTCAATCTCTATCAAACTCTGTAACCGTCTCTCTCTCTTTCCTCCAGGTGACAAACACGCTTGGAGAATGAGCCAACTGACACAAGGTCGTGTTAAACTCAATCTGATTTTACTGCAGAAAGTCTAGAAGTATTTATACATAAAAACACAGATGTCATAGTCTCAAGGGAACAGATAAGCAGAAAAACACCTTTGTTTGGACAAAAGCAGACTAGCAGTCTCCATTTGTGACAATGATAGTCACCTGCGTAAGGAGTATGACCGAAGATAAATCAGGAACAGTAATGTTTTTTACGATAGCTTAACCTAAACAAGCTTTGGTCATGTCAAAAGGACCTAAATTATCTATTGAACACAGGAAAGGAGAAGAAGCAAAAACAACTGACCGGTGAAGTGAATACCATTGATTATCTCATTACAGTGGTAGCTGCCAAGGGGTGGGATATATTAGGCAGCAAGAAAACAGTCAGTTCTCAAAGTTGATGTGTTGGAAGCAGAAAAAATGGACAAGCAAAATGTTTTGAGTAATTTTGAAATGGGCCATTTGTGGTGGCTAGACTCAGTCTCGTCTCTAGTCTCATGATTGGGTCAGAGCAGCTCCAAAAAGGCAGGTCTTGTGGAGTGCCCTCAGTATGCAGTGGTTAGCACCTACCAAAATGGTCCAAGGAAGGACGACCAGTGAACTGCTCATGGTTGCCTAAGGCTCATTGTTGCGCATGGGGATCGAAGGCTAGCCCATCTGGTCTGATCTCACAGCAGATCCACTGTAGCACAAATTGCTGAAAATGCTAATACTGGCTATGATAGAAATGTGTCAGAACACAGAGTGCATCACAGCTTGGTGCGTATGGGTGCTGACCCCTGTCCGCTGCTGAAAGCATTTACAATAGGCATGTGAGCCTCAGAACTGGAGCATGTTCTGATGCTCTGAGGAATGTTCTTCTGGAAAACCTTGGGGTCCTCTCATTCACGTGGATGTTACTTTGACATGTACCATCAGCCTAAACATTGTTACAGACCAAGTACATCCCTTCATGGCACCAGTGTTCCCTAATGGCAGTGGCCTCTTTCAGTAGTATAATGCACCCTGCAAAAATTGTTCAGGAATGAGTTCAGGGACATGATAAAGGGTTCACGGTGTTGGTTTGGCTTTCAAAGTCCCCAGATCTCAGTCCAATCGATCCATGGTGGCCCCACCACACAATCAACAGAACTTAAAGGATGTGCAGTCAATGTCTTGAGACCAGATACCACAGCACAGCTTCAGAGGTCTTGTGGAGTCCATGCCTCAAAGGGGGACCTTCACAATATTAGGTAGGTGGTTTTAATGTTATGGCTGATTGATGTACATACATTCACTCATTCATTTTCAGTAACTGGTTTTCTTGGTCAGGGTCTGAAGCCCATCTGGAATTCCCTGGACTGCACACCAGTCCATTTGAGGGGAACAAGCACCCTAGCCTCTTTAAAACTAAATCATCATATGATATTTTGATTGAATCACATACAAGCCACATGCATAACTATAGCTTGATCCAAGGTGGTGGTGTGGCACTAGCATGCAGTGGCCACTTTGGATCAAAAATCTTGCTATTTTGTTTCTTGGCATGACTCCTACAGCATATGGACACCAAAACAAACGGTGTTCATGTCAACCAACCGACCTGCAGGATGATGATCTACTGGAGATGCTATGTGTTCTATGGTTGCTACGTAAACCCCCAGACCTTGGTGTCGCATGATGCCAGCGGCTGAGGGTTGGTCCGCTGTAAGCGGTGTGTTAGGAAGCAGAAGCATGGCAAGCGGGTGGCAGTCCGTGCTAGGCTAAGAGCTAGTTCCTGCCAGCCGGCTCTTCCATCCATTCTGCTCTCTAACGTCTGCTCCCTAGACAATAAACTGGACTACATCCAACTTCATTGGAATACCCATCGCGAGTGTAGAGATTGTTGTGTCTTTGTTTTCACAGAGACATGGCTCAATGACAGAGTTCTGGATGCCACCATTCAGCTTGAGGGGCTCACTGTGTTTCATGCTGACAGAAATGCAGCTCTGAGTGGTAAGACTCGTGGTGGTAGCCTGTGTGTCTATATCAACAAGGACTGGAGCAAGAACTCTGTGTTAGTTACTAGTTAATTCTCATTGCTGATGGAGTTTGTGACTGTTAGATGCAGACCATTTTATTTACCATGGGAATTCACCACTGTGCTCATTGTCAGAATTTACATTCCCTCAAGCATTAATGTTAAAGAGGCACTCTGTGAGCTGTACAAGGCTATTATCAATATGCAGAATACACACCCAGATGGATTGTTTATTTTCACCAGAGATTTCAAACATGCAAATCTCAAGTCAGTGCTCCCAAAATTCTATCAGTACGTGGACTTTGCAATGAGAGGGGCAAACACGTTGCATCTTGTTTACACAAACATTCCCAATGAGTACCAAGCAGAGCCCCGCTCCCACCTTGGCTACTCAGACCACATCTCTGTTATACTAATCCCAGCATACAGACCGCTCATCAGACATATCAAACCGGTTCTGAAGCAGGTGAGAACCTGGCCAGTAGGAGCCATCTCTGTTCTTCAGGACTGTTTTGAGCACACTGACTGGCATATGTTCAGGGAGGCTGCAGCCAATGGCAACAACACCAACTTGGAGGAGTACACATCATCAGCTACATCAGCAAGTGCATAGATGATGTCACTTTCTCCAAGACCATCATGACACGCTCCAAACAGAAGCTGTGGATGACAAGGTGGCCCTAAAAACAGCGAGGGCCAAACTGTCTCGGGCCATCAGAGCAGCAAAGCGCGCACACGGCCAGAGAATCCACAGCCATTTCCAGGACAATGGTGACACGTGGCGCATGTGGCAGGGCATCCAGGCCATCACCGACTACAGGACGACAACACACCTGCCTGTGACAGTGAAACCTCCCTACCAGATGCACTTAGCAACTTCTACACACAGTTTGACACAGAACGATGTAACAGCGAGGAATTCTACCCTTTCTCACAATGACCTGGTGCTGCATCCAACCACAGCTAATATGAGGAAAACTCTTCACAGAGTTAACCCACAGAAGGCTGCTGGACCAGATAACATCCCTGGGAGAGTTCTCAGAGATTGTGCAGACCAGCTGGAAGATGTACTCACTGACATCTTCAACATCTCCCTGAGCACCGCTGTTGTTCCAAAGCTTCAAATCTTCTTCAAAGCCAGCACCATCGTTACCTTGCCAAAGAAGTCCTCAGTGTCCTGCCTCAATGACTATCGTCCCGTTGCACTCACACCCATCATGATGAAATGCTTTGAGAGGCTCGTCATGAGGCACATCAAGACCCTGCTGCCTGCCTCACTGAACCCCTTGAAGTTTGTCTATTGTTCCAACTGATCTGCAGATGACGACATTGCCACCACCCTACATCTGGCCCTCACCCACCTGGACAATAAGGACACTTCTGTATGAATGCTGTTCATAGACTTCAGTTCAGCATTCAATGCAACCATTCCTCAGCACCTGATTAGGAAGCTGATCCTGCTGGGGCTGAAAACCTGTCTCTGCAACTGGATCCTGGACTTTCTGACTGAGTGACCTCAGTCATTCCGGATTGGGATCAGTGTCTCCAGCACCACCTCACTGAGCACTGGGGTCCCCCAGGGCTGTGTGCTCAGTCCAATACTATTCACTCTGCTGACTCACAACTCTGAAGCAATACACAGCTTGAACCACTTCATAAAGTTCACCGATAACACGACCGTGGCGGGTCTCATCAGCAAGAATGATGAGTCAGCATACAGAGAGGAGGTGTAGCAGCTAACAGACTGGTATATATAAGAAAAAATCATGACAAAACTGATGATTTCTCTGAAACGGTACGTGATGGGTAAATTTTGATGTGATATTCGTGATCAGCACCCAAAAATCTATAAGAAACACCCAACAGTGTTCAAGAAGCTAAACCTTTGTTGGGCAGTGATATGGTCCAGGAAACCATCCAGGAAGCTCCATGTACAATCCAGCTCCATCTAATCCTTCCAGCAGGTAAACTTAAGGTATCTTTTGCCCCCCTTTCTGGACCTTTGTTGATGTTTGTGTGTTCACAGAGATAATAATCAGCACCTGGATGGAGAATTTGAATCCTCTGATCCTCAAGCTGTGGTAGTTTCTAGCATTACAGCCCACCCTTAAACACTGGCGGTTTGAGGCGATGCTGGAACCTGCATGCTTGGCACCAACGACTTTACCTTTTCTACGTTTCAGATTTGAATGATCTGATCTGCCCTTCTGTTTCTTTATCTATCCAGCTGTTTTCCTTAAGGAAGCCCACAAAAACTGGACAGTAATACAGTGCAATAAGCGTGTTTGTATTTCATATCCCATCACTCGAAGCAGACATCTCAATTCAGGTAGGTTTTGGTCACACATAGTGAAACACAGCTGCCTCGCGCTAATCCATTAGCCGCACTGCACATGCGTGACTAAAAGAAGGCGATAGCGTTTCTCAGTTTCACAAAAGAGAGGGAGAGAGAGAATAAGAAGTAGCAGCTACAAACTTTCTGCCCCTTCTGCCATCCAAAACTAGATTTGAATCAGTAATTATTCTATTGTTTATCAAAATATAAACAAATTAGAAATGGTGCCGTTGGGTTGAGAGGGCGATTATGCAGAGTGAAATGGAGAGGGGTAAAAAAAAATATGGAAATGTTCTAGTTAGGAAGAGATAGCTGGATATTTTCCTTAATGAGTTGTGCACCAAAGTGATGTAATATTGTGTTAGTTATATTTTTTTACTGACTGTTTATTTTTCTATTTTAAAAAAAAAGGATGATTACAGTGTTCATGGGTTTCCTACACTAAAATAGCAGACACACAAGAATTGTGCGTCACTGTTTTCTTTCCCAAGCAGCTGAGACCTGAGACTGCTGATGAATTTAAAAAAAGCAAACATATGTCAAGCCTTAGTTTGATACCATTTTCAGAGTATGGAAACTATATTTTTCTATTGACTCCTGGGTTAGAGGTTCATCAATTCATAAAGTTAAATTTTTCATAGATTAACTTCTTGTAAATAGAAATTACACAGATAACCCAGAAGCAAATATTTCTTCCAGGGGTCCATTTTATAGCTATGAAGCAGGGATCGTTAACTTTTGGACAAACTTTAAATTCTGAAGCAAAGTATTTCAGCGGGACCAAACGATGCACTTGGAAAAAATAACAATAACACTGTAGATCGACAACTTACCGGGTCCATTTGTATTATGGTTTATCCAATCTTTTTGGTCAATTATTTGGTCAATAGATTAACACAGCACAACAACTGATAATTGATCATTGACTTTGTTTTTTACTAAGCTGAACTCAGTGAAAAAAGCCACTCTTTCTGTGGCCAGATGGTGGTGCTATACCAGAGAGGACCCTGGACATCATCATAACCATCATAACCAGTAAGTTTGTGCTATGTGAAGCAATGCATGGAGAATGTATGACTCACTTCCTGTTTGCGAGACATATAAATTCGTTGTCGCCATTTCAACACCATACAAGATAACAAAAGTCCCTTTGCAATTTAAAACCAGCAACATCTTGACATCGTGTATACCAAATCTGACACGACTCCGTCTAAAAATGTTAAAATGCAAGACGTGTCAAAACACACAAAATCCAAAAGACCTCACTTCCTTTTGGGCGGGGCTAACGTAGCGTACAATTGAAAAAAACTGTTCATCTTGGGGAGACCCGCATACCTGCCAAATTTGGTGCACGTACGTGAAACTGTATGCCAGACTGAAAGCATATGGTGGCGCTATACAGTCACTGGGACACACCTTCCATTTCCCTTCACACCTTCAAAGCCTACTTCCTACTTACTTGTGCTTAAGAGTTTAGACTGCTTCCTGGTTTTGTATCGTGTCTGGGCTACAGTTTCAGATGTGTTTCGTTCTTTCCCCCCTACTCTGCTACTTGCATGTGGACTTCAGGACGTGCTTCATGACAGGAAGGAAAACCAAGCAGGAAAATACATCTGTACGGCATGTTTGGTACTTTTGTTCAATGTGCTGCAAAACTGAATATCTGAACAACACAGAAATGTGAGGCGCAATCGGAAAAGCTGCTTTACCTTTGTAAGACAGTGATGGGAAAAGTCAGAGACATGACTAATAAAATCTATCATTAAAGCAGGACATAAATAAAGATGAGGTGGAAATAGAGGGGAGCAGAAAGTAGGAAAACAGAACAGTGGAAAAGTGAGATATGGGGAGGGAGTGGAACAAGAGAGAGAGAGCATGAAGAACAAAGGAAGAAGAGAAAAAGGATGAGCGAGAGATAGGGACGATCTGTGCTATTACACCTCTTTCAGGAGCTCACACAGCCGTCCTCGAGGCCGTAGCCAGAAGGTCAAAGCAATTCCACCACATAATGTGAAGAAATTCCAGGTCCAGGAAACACAGTGGTGAGAGAAACCTCTCTGTGAGTGTGTGTTAGTGTGGGAGAGGGCAGAAGGGAACCCTAAAACAGGAAACTGCACTGAGAGAACGATGTGTCAAATATCAGCATTCCAGCAGTACAGGTAGTGACATCACAAACGTGGGATATTTCTAAAACAGAACAACAGAAGGAAAAAAAAAGGTTCTACAAGGGTACTGGAACCAACGGAGAGCCGAAGTCCAAGTCTGGTGCTTAACCAAATACACCGGGAACGTGAGCAGGATTTGCAGTGTGATTAATTTAATTATGCTTTACTTATGCACACGCTGAAGGTATTTGTGCATGAAAAAATGTTGGAAATAAAGAAAGCAAGGCTCTTTAATTTTCTGTCTTACTTAATACCCACTTTAGGGATGTACAATTCCCCGAACTGATAATATTACCTGATATAATGTCAGTCAAAAGTAAAGCAGGCACCATTAGTTTTGGATAAAACAGGACCTTTACAACAGAACAACAGCAACACCTTTACAACAGGTAGACAGATTAGACAGACAGAAAAACAGATAAGCAGAGAGACAGACAGACAGCCAGCCAGACAGACAGATAGACGAAAACACAGAATGAAAGACAAAAAGACAGACAGAGAAACAGAAAGACAGATGGATGGATAGACAGAGACACAGACCAACAGACAGACAGACAGACACACAAGATAGAGAGATACAGAGTGGGGTTTCCTGTCTCAGCTCATCAGTGGGTAGACAGACAGACAGATAGATAGATAGAGCGATAGAGGGATAGAGAGAGGGGTTTCCTGCCTCAACTCATCAGTACATAGACAGACAGACAGACAGACAGACAGGCAGATAGACAGACAGACAGATACAGAGATAGAGGGATTTCCTGTCTCAGTGCATCGGTGCACAGACAGACAGACAGACAGACAGACAGACAGACAGAGAGATAGAGAGATAGAGGGATAGAGAGAGGGGTTTCCTGCCTCAGCTCATCAGTACACAGACAGACAGACAGACAGACAGATAGATAGACAGATATAGAGATAGAGAGAGGGGTTTCCTGTCTCAGTGCATCAGTGCATAGACAGACAGACAGACAGACAGAGAGACAGAGAGATAGAGGGATAGAGAGATCGGCACTTTCTCATCGGTGCTTTCTCTGTGTGATTTCCGCTGAAGGCGAGAGAACCTGAAGCAGAACCGCAGGTGCTAGCTGTGTGATTAGCAGAGTGGGAACTCTTCAGTGGCTCATGATAAGAGATTAAAATGGCAGCCGTTCTGGCTTTGGACCAGACTGTGGTGTTTAATCCATTAGCGTAATAGACATTCTAGCCCATTTTGTAAAACATGTTTTCTTGAGAATCCTTGTAGGCCGCCATAAAAAAAGACAGTCGGTCACTTGAAGGCCATAAAAAGCAATTATTCCTTTGTAATGCAAGTAGCAGACATCATAAAAGTATAAGTGTAATTGCCATTAATTGCACAAGGCAGAGTGCTCCCGCATGCCTAATGCTGCGAGCGCACGGCGACGGAGTTACGCTCTCTGATTAGCTTTATTAGGGTAAAAAATAAAAAAAAGAATAATGAAGACAATGTGTTTTACACGTCTGCTTGATCACAGTGATGCTCCGGGAGGTGAGAGGAGCGCTCTCAGTGCATCACAAGGATGAAGCTCAAGGAATAGATAGATAGATACAGTAGATGCGCACACACACACACACACACACACACACACACTCAGGTGAGCAGGTGCAGGTTTAGAGTGCCGACCCTCAGTAACTGAACCACCACAACCTCACGCATGACATTTCTATTTTCATCCTCTGCACAGAGAGGCTTCAATGTACGTATGCGCACACACACACACACACACACACACACACACACACACAGGGCTCGGTGGCGAGCCCAGCATAACCGGCTAAGCCTGGTGAGAGCAGATGTTTATTTATAAAGCAGCACCACACACAACCCTGATCGCTAGGAATTATGGGTAAAACTGCAACTGCTATTGTGTGCAGTACTTAGTGGAGTTATTTTTAATAGATGACTAATAGATAACACTAGAGAATACAGAGTCGCTAGAAAAGAGAAGGTTGTCACTTACAACTAGCGGATCCGTTTTTGTAAACTGCTAGCTGGCTTATTAGCAGTTAGCATATAAGTGAATTCACTACACTATGCTAAAGGCTAACACAGGGATGCTAAACACGTGTGCTACAGTTAACACGGCTGACTTTAGGCTTTGTTCATTTGACTGCAGAATATTAAGAGGTACTAACAGCAGTCGGTGCTTTTTGATAGAGGAAACAGATGACATACAGATGACAACAGCAGTCAGACCACAATCAAATACAATTCACGCCAAATGAAAGCCAGGTCACTGAAGGAGTAAAGAGGTGAGACGTGTAAAGACACGCACACGTGTCTTATAGAGCTGCAGAGACTTTATTTAAATGAACTTTGACCGGTGAATTCGCGACCTTGTTTTTGTGACTCAGCAAACCCCAGAAGGCGTGTGGACAGAACCTGCCCTTTAGCATTACGGACATCAACACGGTACGATATCTGATAAAATATCGACTTACAGACATACTCTCATTGAAATTTTTTAATCTGTAAATTCTGAGATGAATTCATATGTACAGAAAACCTTCTTATCCGATGAAATGCTTTCAGGAATGTACGTTATGCCCCGCCCATGGGGGCGTGTCTTGCGCTACATTAGCAGTTCGCTAACTTGTTAAACATGGTTCGTCAGTGAGTGCTTGGCCTGGTGAGTTGCTGCACTTTACTGCTTTTTCTCTAAGCATCGTTGGTTTGGAGTTTATTCCTCTGGAAGATTGTGAACGAGGTCACACAGGTGTTTTACCAGCTTGGAGATGCTTAACGCCGGAACGTGATTCCGTCTTTATACACCGTCAGGATTAGTCAGTAAAATGCTGTTGTTAAAGTCTTCACTGTTCGCTATATATAACTGTATCTGGGGTGTATCTCGAACGCTATTGGCTGTTGAGTAAATCAATCAAACATGCCATCACTCTGACTTCCTGTTTCAAAGGAAATACGTCAACGTGTCCGTGAACTTTAAGTAGGACAAGGAAGAAGTCGAAAAAAGGACTTCTTTTTTTTGCAAGCCATCTTGACCCTTTTAGCAATCTCTTACAGTGCATTATGGGTAATCTGCCATTCATAGTGAACTGTTATGAAGGAGCAAATGGCTGCTGTCTCTCTATGTGAAGCTCAGCTGGAATATTAGCGGATTTTAGTGGATATTTTCATTTGTAAATAGTGTGTAATTAATCAACAACATTTCACACTCGTTATCACCTCACCCTGCAAAAAAAAGTCCACAGGTGTGTGAAACGTTCACCTCATTTCTTCCTCACCTGTACTTTTCGTCTCTGCTCATCGTCCTGTTCAGCTCCGCCTCTCCGTCTCTGTGCTGATGAGACAACGCCGTTCTATTTCAGATCTGCGTTCAGAGACAGAGAGAGAGAGAGAGAGAGAGAGAGAGAGAGAGGGAGACAGAAAGAGGGAGAGAGGGAGAGAGACAAAGACTAGGTTAAAGACATGAAACCAAAACAAAATGTGTTTCTGCCGATGAAATGCATTAAATATTCAGGACGGCCAGGATGGAGAGCTGCTGGTTCGAGTCATCTCACCATCAGACTCTGATATATCTTTTATATTTTATATTCATGTATTGAAATCAATCTTCAATCTGATTGGCTCTCATTACAGGGGGACAACACTGTGACACGATGATGAACTTTTATATATATAATTTTATATACATATATCTATAGATAGAGAGAGAGAGAGAGAGGGAGAGAGAGAGAGAGAGAGAGAGGGAGAGAGAGAGAGAGAGAGAGAGAGGGCGAGAGAGAGAGAGAGGGAGAGAGAAGTCGTTGCAGTTTTGCACAAAATAGAAGCAATATTTTAAGAATTAATGGTATGTTTTTTCTGTTTTTTGAGTGATGTTATGCGACTAAGGCTGGCTTTTCTCCTAGGTTATTTTTCTTTTTCCCAGAAAGCTAGGATTTTCTTTTTCCCGTCGTGTCATGTCATGTGACTTAAATGTGAAAGAAGTGTACATATTAATTTTGTGAAATACTGCTTTATCGAATCGTCCGAAGATCCACCTCATGCAAGCTTAAAAACGTTTTTTTGATATTTGAGAGTTTTTTTTTTAATTCAAGTGATGGAGGAATAGAGAGAGAGAGAGAGAGAGAGAGCGAGAGAGAGAGCGAGAGAGAGAGACTCGTACAGAGGTTTTCTGTTTATGGAGAAAATGCAGAACATTTGGCCTCTTTAGCAGAGTAAAATATGATCCTTTACTTATCTCTCTGTCTGTGTCTGTCCCTCTGTCCCTCTCTCTCTTTCTCTGTCCCTCTCTATCTGTCCCTCTCTCTCTCTCTGTCCCTCTCTCTGTCCCTCTCTCCCTCTCTCTGTCCCTCTCTCTCTCTGTCTCCGTTCCTCTCTCTCTCTCTCTCGCTCTCTCTCTCTGTCCCTCTCTCTCTGTCCCTCTCTCTCTCTCTCTCTGTCCCTCTCTCTGTCCCTCTCTCTCTCTCTGTCTCCGTTCCTCTCTCTCTCTATCTCTCTCTCTCTGTCCCTCTCTCTCTGTCCCTCTCTCTCTCTGTCCCTCTCTCTCTGTCCCTCTCTCTCTCTCTGTCCCTCTCTCTCTCTGTCTCCGTTCCTCTCTCTCTCTCTCTCTCTCTCTCTCTCTCTCTCTCTCTCGCTCTCTCTCTCTCTCTCTCTCTCTCTCTCTCTCTC
>JAQMYM010000038.1:3918446-3941795 GCA_030014255.1 Parauchenoglanis ngamensis | reverse complement strand
CTCTCTCTCTCTCTCTCTCTCTCTCTCTCTCTCTCTCTCTCTCTCTCTCTCTCTCTCTCGCTCTCTCTCTCTCTCTCCCTCTCTGTCCCTCTCGCTCTCTCTCTCTCTGTTCCTCGCTCTCTCCCTCTCTCTCTCTGTCCCTCTCTCTCTCTTTGTCTCTCTCACTAAACCTGGGCAGGTGGAATGAAGTTGGAGACCTCACCGCATCTCCAATAAAGCAGCATCTCATGATTGACTTGCCCTGAAACAGAGGTGTGATTGTTGACCTTTAGGCGCGTCCTGAGTGCCGAGTCGTGTGTGATATTAAAGAGTGACACGCAGCTCACCCCGTCCCAAACTCATTTCCAACCGTATCGATTCCTCACACAAATAAAAACCGCACCACAATTTATTTACGTTCCCCGCAGGTATCATCTGTTTAAACATGTTCCTGAATCAGACAGAGCCGTCCCTCAGGAGAAACACACACACACACACACACACACACACACACACGCCTGGTTATTATCTCAACTAATGAAAGATAGACCCGTCGTCACACTCCTCTCTCTCACACACGCACCCTTTCAATAAGCCCTTAACAGACTGCTTTTATGACTCACCTAAACAATCCTTCTCAAACTAACTTTAATCCTAAACCTAATCCTTTCTTAAATTTAATTTGAACCAACATTTTTCTCCAAATCTAAACCTAATCCTAACTAAAATCCTTATTCCAAGTCTAACCTAAACTACCATAACTAGTTCTAACAAAACCTTAATCCCACATTTAATCCTAAACTCAATCTTAAACTTTATTCGAATCCATATTTAATCATAATCTAGACATTTACCCAATTCTGACCTAACCCTAAATAATCCTGACTGAACTGCAATCCCGAATATAACCTAAACATAATCTAACGTGAGTTTAATCAGACAGATTCAGCCTAGTCTAACTCTAATCTTAATCTAAACTAGTATAATCCTGAGGATAATTACTAATTTCATGAAATACTGTAGTGACTCCAGTGAAACAAAATAATTCATCGCAATTTATGAAAAGTTTACTCAAGAAAAAGTATAGATACAGGATATGAAATTAAACTTTTGTAAATCGTGTGTGTTTGTGTGCGCGTGTGTGCGTGTGTGTGTGTGTGCGCGCGTCTCAGATTAGAGGCATATAGATGAATTGTGTGTAATTCAGTCTAAAGTGATTTGGTGTAAGATTGAATTGAACTCTCTCTATGAGGCGAGACTGACTCACTGCAGGATCGAGTGTAACGTGAGACACTAAAATCCCCCCTGAACCATCGCAAGTCCACGAAACCATGATTCATGACTGACACACACACACACACACACACACACACACACACACACAGAGGTGGGGGCGCTGATTCCTGCGCACGTTTGCATTCTTTAACCCTAAAGGACTTTCACACAAAAGCGACGGAGAGAAACGGGATCCATAAAACGGACTGGATATCTGGAGTCTCTTGGTTTTGATCGGCGTCAGCTCCGTCTTTCTTCCCTCTTGCTGAGTTGGTGCTGCGTCAGAATTAAAAATGCATCAAAGAGGGCTTTTACATAATTCATTTTGTTCAGAGATGCAGGATGAAGAAAGAATAACAGCACGTTTCACACTGAGTCCTTCTCATTTAATCAGGCTTCTACCATGTTTAACAATCTGATAAAAAAGTCATTACGCTAAACGTTTGAAGCGCTCGTCCTCGGTCAGCAGCCTCAAAAATTATTAATCAATTGGTATTCCTGCTATTTATTTAATTAATTAATCAAGGCTGATGTTAATCCTCGAATATTTTGCCGCTAAGAAATGCTTTCTTTTCTAGGATGCTTTATTTATTTTTTAAATTCTTTTTTTTTTTGAAGAAGAAGAAGAAATCCAGATAATATAATTAACATTTCAGCATCATCGACATTATAAGTCTAATACTCACCCGAAAATGAATTATTATAATGAAACATTTCTTCCCAAATCTAAACCTGATCCCAAGTGACTAACTAAATCCTAAACATCACCCTGCCATCATCTTAAACCTACATTTCATTTATTTGAACTCAAAATTACATAAAATTCTAAATATTTTTCGGAACCTTCAGAACGCTTAGCCATGTCGCGCCGCTGCAGTAGCCCAGAACGGACGAACCTCGAGAGAGAGAGAGAGAGAGAGAGAGAGAGAGAGAGAGAGCGCCTTCTGCGTTTTGAGTTTTCACAAGCGGCAGCGTGAACCCGGAAGGACGCACTGGAAGGACGACGAAGAAGAAGAAGGAAGGAAGACGAGGAAGAAGAAAGAAGAGGAATCGGTGTTTGCTGGAGAAGGAGTTTGAGAAGGCAAATTTTGTAAAATGGAGGATCATCTTTATTATTCAGCACGGAAAAATCAAGGAGTGTGAATGTAAGCGCTTGGAGGTACGCATCGGGCTCCTGACGGCCAGCGCACGCTCTGATACACGCTCGGAGAGGGAGGGGTGAGGGGGGGGGGGCAGGGGGCAGAATCACACGGAGTGGAGCTTTAAATCTTTTTACGATTTTCTCTTTGTGTACAAGAAGCCTGTGTGAGTAAATTTCCCCGCTTTCAGCTTTTTCCTCAACGGCTCACGTTCGGCATTTATGCATTTTAGTGTTTTTTTGTGTGTTTTGCTTTTTTCTGACCAATGATTTGTTGTTAAGACCATTAAGCGCTTGCAACGCTTCTGGGTTTGGCCCATATTTTTTGTTGTTTTTTTGCCCAGGAGTGTACACAGACACGTTCCCTCAGAGGACCAAGCGGAGAGCCCTTACAGGTTTTAATTACATTTAAGAATGTATGAAAGTATTTAATGTTATTATAAAAGTAGGGATGCTGCTGTGCAAAGATTAAAAAATGTTCTCCCTGCGCCCTGCCGAACAAAAAAATGCATCTATACAGCACATTCTGTTCATACAAATAACGTAAATGTTCCGTAAGTGGAACAATAAAGGTCCTTACGCTCCAATTATGTCATTTAAACGAGTCTAAAAGGTGCAGCATGCTGACTTTCCCAAGAGAAATAAATATACAGAAGTGTGTGTGTGTGTGTGTGTGTGTGAACATGCTGGGAAAGGTACAGTTTATTTTACTTTTATTATTTTTCCTCAGAGAGAAAACCAGATGTGGTAAATACACTGCATCATCAGCGTATTAAGACTGAAAACACCGCTCATGACCCCATTTTTGGATCTTTAGGGAGAATTAATACCAGACCGAATCAGGTTTAATTGTTAACGAAGGTGTTTTTTACGCTAATTGTCTATGGATTCAATTCCACCAGCTGATTACAATCTTAAAATAAATCAGCGTCATAAAAATATTCAACATTTTACAAGTACAAGGTCACAGCACTTTGCTAATGCTGGGTTTATTCCACACACTACTCGCACCATTCATCGCTAATCGCTGGTTAAGCTATTTTTCTTTTCTGTTGTGGGTAATGATTTGTTAGCTGCCGAGGATGATTAATTAGATCAACAAACGTTTTACACTTGAAAAAGTAAATCATGACGGGCTTATTTAGCATAAAGCATCTGTAAAGGCTGTTAAATTAAATGTAAAAATGAAGGAATTTATTAATATGAACCTCACGGCTTGAGATCGCGTCTCCACGAAGACTTTGACAAGTGTGAACTCGGAGACTAGAATAATATCCAAGTGTTACATTTATAAAAGCCGCTACATGATATTTACATGGATAATAATAATGTAAATCAGTCTCAAGCCTGTGAAGCGCCGCTGAGGTGAGAGGCAAAGTGATCAATAAAGAGTTTTGTGATAATGATATGCAGAACATAAAATAAATAATAGTTTCATATTTGAAAGTCTTCTTTCGCGCCTGCACTACGTTTACATGCATAAAACATTCCGGGTTTTGCGCTTAGTCGGTAAAAAAGACGATACTCCTACTGAGATGTTTACATGGCTGATGAAAATGGGCAGTGCTTTACACGTGTCTAAAGAACGCTAAGCGGAAAATGCTAAATTCGGAACGAGGCCAAATTCGGAATATCCAAACGGAACGCGCTGTTTACATGACTCGTATCAAATCGGGAATACTGTCATATTCGGAATAATAGTGGAATACTGGATTCCTAACATCAGAGCTGCGGAAAGTGTGCGCGACGACGTGCAACAAAATCAACCGACATTCGTTTATTAGAAAAGAAAGAAAGGAAACTAAATTACAGTTTACAATTACAAGATAATTAATATTTAACGGAAATAAGAAGAAGAATAAAATAAATAAAAAAAAACAGCTTTTACTGTTAACTTTTTTTCCCCACCAATAATATGACTTCTAGCAGAAATCTTACATTAGCATTAGATTTAAAGCTAAAAAGCTGTTTACTGACATTTAAACCGAACAACAAAGGCAACGACACTGATTTTTGAATTTACGTAATTTAAATGCGTACGTCATTCTCACGTGACTGACCTTAACACGATATACAGCACGATTGCTTCATGTATACTGTATGTACACTACAGCTATTTATTCAGAATATAACTGGATTACATTAAAACTACATGAATCAACAACGTTATCAATAGAAACTTGGTTAAATTAAGTAAAGAATATGAGCAACGAAATCACGATTTGTTGAGAAATTTAACAGATTTATGTAAACTATACAATATAGTCTCTTAAATCTTAAATCTAATATTTAAAAATCTATTTTTTTTAACGTTTTGCATCATTAACAACACAATTTCATAGTTTCAGAGTTATTATCTTTCAAGACATGTTATTTCGACTTCTTAATTTGAGATTGTTAAATAAAAATAACGCGATGTTAAGTAGAAATAACGACATTACGTCTTATAATAACAAGGTTCTCCTCAGGCTCCTTCATTAAACTTCTGCCTTTACCAAATTCCCTCTTGAGGAATTAAAGACATCGAGCAAAAATCTGATTAAGAGATGTTTTTAGATGTTCGGTGAGTAATCAGATTATTTACTGTAATACATGTGCTAATTGTTAACTGTTCTTCATCTCTACATATTCTCATGTTCATATCTGAGGCTTTTGATTATTATGCTTCTCCATGCTACCTTACTGAAATCCTGTACGGTATATAACCGTTACTGTGCCTCCAAGTATGCATGATACGACATCCAGGACCAAAGTCTGACGGCAAAAAAAAGGATTTAACAAGACAGCTACTCAAAATAATGGCGTAATATATTGAAATAATGACTTGATCCTCCATAATGTTGGTTCAGGAGTGAGAAAACATATTTATTTATATATCAGCCTACATCTTTCAGATTTAATTTCTACTCCACTGAAAATATCCGTAAACCCAAAAGAAAACAAAGGCAACACCAATTAACAACAACAACAAAAATCTATTATGGCCTAATGACTTAATTACGTTCTAACACTTTCCGCTTGAAATGGTGTGCAAACTTTTGCACACACCACACCTACAGGTCCAGTCTTTTTCTACATTTCCTACATTTAGGAAACATTACAAAAAAGTAACAGTTTACTGCAGAGGTTTTAGAATTCGTCAACAACGTCAACAATAAAAATGAGCAATTTCAATATAATTTGGGCAGGGGTGCCCAAACTTTTGCACAGCACTGTATAAAAAAAATGAATGCAAGATTTCAGCGACATTTAAATGCAAATTGAATTTAGTTGTGCAGGAACACAAGCATGAGAAAAACAAAAACACTACAGTGCTTTTATTGTTTACTAATTTGCACTGAAGGTTAAAGCTGCGAGTTTCAGTTTTGTGTGTGAGCGTGTGTGTGTGTGTGTGTGTGTGTGTGTGTGTGTGTGTGTGTGTGTGTGTGTGTGTGTGTGTGCACGACAGCTGGACTAAACCCTTCTCTAAAACTGTTTATCTCACTGTGCTTTCTCAGCGTGCATTTTTTTTTGTATTTCTCTGCCCGATCCAGATGGGAGAGATTGAAAGTGTGACTGACAGCGCTGTGAGCGTTGGGGATCAGGAGCTTTTGTCCCACAATTCACCCTGAAATAGGCTCAGGAACAAACGTCCGACTGGAACGCTGACTTTCTTTAGGAAAGTGGCCTTTACACACAGCTAAAAGCAGAACAAATCTGGTGTGTATGGTGAGACTAGCTGCCTATAAACGTGTAGCAAAATCCATTAAAACCTACAACTAGCACGGCATCAATAAAAGTCAACACAAACACACTCCTCGAGCTGTAAGAAAGGTTCCTGACGCTAATGTTGCGGTGCAGGCGTGGAGACGGCGTCTTGGAGCCGAGGTGAAAACCCTGCGCGTGTAGGAGCAAGTGGAGCGAGGAGAAGTGACACGGGAAGTTTCCCTCATGAACACTGCAGGTCCTTTTTCAAGTCAGCAGCTTCAAATATTTATGACTGCGCTCATGTAGCGCTTTTTAACCTTTCGCTAACCCCATTTAAGCATTAGCCGCTTCTTAAAAAGTTCCCTGGGCGGGGTGAAAGGAAAACAGATTTGAGCCAGGATGACAGTACGCCTCCTTCTTTTTCTCGTCTTGGCATTGTGTCCTCTTTATTTGCGAGTTTGTGCATGCGCACGAACATGATGTTTTATGGATCTGCCCTACCTCGCCTTTACTCTTATATTATATTATATTTTCTGTATTCTAATATTCTTCTAAAAAAAAAAAAAATGAAAAAAAAAATGCTGCTTGCATGAATGATGAATGGAGCAGAGTGTTTTACATGCGTATGCGTATTTATATATAAATAAATATATAAATCCTGATTTAATTTGCATTGACTCTTTACTTTTTTTCTTATTTGTATTTCGTAGGTATGACCTTACCTACGCCTGAACATTTTTCTCCCAACTTTGAAAATGAAGCTTTGATTCGGTGAATATTCCAGTGAAAACACGTTCTTTCTCTGCTGAGGATTTTGAATATAAAACCCAGGCAGAACTCTGAGCGCAGAAAGACCTTGAGTAAAGATGAATAACGTGATCACAAAATGCAACTAATGCAACTAATAGATATGGGTGGTCAATTTAAATCACAGGCCTTGAGATAACTGAATAAGTTTCTACTATGCTCGTTCCAAATAAATACTATTCAAAATAAATAAATTGAGCGTCCAGATTTTCATATTTACAGAGTACAGTTCTATTCCAGATTTTCATATTTACAGAGTACAGTTCTATTCCAGATTTTCCAGTTGCCTTTTTCTTCCCTTGTTGGCAGGTAATATAGTAAGAAAACATGCAGACATTTTTTTTTTTAAATATAAATTCTGAAAGTGCTAGTCCAAGTACTTTCAAAAGAAGTAGGTCTCTAGTTGTCACTTAAAGACACCCAGTGACTCAGCAGTTCGGACATCTAGGGGAAGTCCATGCCACCACTTAGGTGCCAGAACGGAGAAACCTTTAGATGCATGTCTTCCTTGTACCTTGATGGTGGAAACGCTCGAGCAGTGCTGGAGGATTGGAGGGAGCGCGGTGCAGTGTGGGGTGTGATAAGTGCTTTGAGGCAGGAGGCTGCTGGTCAGTTTTTGGCATTGTAGGCAAGCATCATTGTTTTGAATCTGATGCTGGCAGCTAGAGGAATCTAGTGGAGCTGGGCGGAGTGGGAGAACTTGGGAAGGCTGAAAACAAGTCGTGCAGCTGCATTCATGGTGCTTAGAGGCAGACCTAACAGGAGCGAGTTACAATAGTCTAGTCTTGAGATGACAAGGGACTGAGCAAGTCCTTGAGTAGCCTGTGTGGAAAGAAATGGACAAATTGTTCTGATGTTGAAGCGGAGAAATCAACATGAATCAGAAAGATTAGCAGTACAACAAGAAAAGGACAGGTTACCCCAAGGTTATGTGCCACAACTGAAGGAGAGACTTGAGAGTTGTCCAGGGAGATCACAGGATCCTGATGTGGGAATGAATCAGCTGGGATGAATGGCAGTTCAGGTTTGCTGGGGTTGAGTTTCAGCATATGTCTGCCAGGCATGCAGAGATTTGGGCAGAAACATAACTGTTTGAGGGAGGAAAGGAGAGGATGAGTGCAGTCTGCATAGCAGTGGTATGAGAACCACTGAGTGGTATGTGAGGATAAGACCTCCCTGAGAGCTCTAGTATAGAGGGAGAACGGAGGAGGACCAAGTACCGAGCCCTGAGGGATGCCAGTGAAGTCTGCATGGAGCAATTATGGATCCCTTCCAACTCACCTGATATGACCGACCTTCTAGGTAGGAAGCATGTGATCGCCATGCTGGTGCCATGCCACAAATTTCAAGACTCATAAGGGTGGACAAGTGAGTCTTGTTGGTAACTGTGTCAAACACTGCTGAAAGGTCTAGGAGGATGAGGACTGATGACAGTTTGGTGGATCTAGCAGCATGGAGCATCTCAGTGGCAGGCAAGACAGCAGTTTCTGTGGAATGTGCTGCTTTGAAGCCAGATTGATTAGGACCCTGGAGGTTGTTCTGTAAGAGATAGAAAGCCAGTTGATTGGAAACAGTGCATTCAAGGATTTTAGAAAGAAAAGAAAGACGTGATAACAGTTGCCGATGTCTGAGGGATCCAAAGTGTGTTTCTTCAGAATGGTAATAACCTTGGCTCATTTGAATGCCGTTGGTACATGGCCAGATGTTATGGAGCTATTGATGATAGTGGTGATGAAACGGAGAAGGTCTTGAGAGATGAAACATTGTGGTAGGGATTGGATCCATTGAGCAGGTGGTAGGATTGCACGATGAGATGACTTGCAGGATCTCATCTGTTGCTAGATTTGGAAAACTGTGCCAGTGAAGGGGAATCCTTAATATGAAGTGTAGATTTGTTCAATCTTCCCATCAAACAAGTTGGCAAAGTTTTTGGCAGTCAGGGAGGATGGAACAGAAACAGCCAGCGGGTTAAGTAAAGACGAAAAGATGTCGTGGAGTTTGTGAGGATCTTGTGCAGAGATTTCCAGCTTTTCCTTGTACGGTAAGAAGATCTTACGGTAAGAAGACAGATTTCTGTCAAATTGTAATTTCTTCCACTTTCTCTCTGCTGCTCTTAATTCTCTTTGATTGCTATGCAACACATCTGATATCCAAGGAGCAAAGTGAGAAGTCTTCTTGGGTTTGGAACATAGTGGGCAGAGGAGATCCATAGATGAGGAAAGTAAAGAGAAGACAGCGTCAGTGGCTAACTCCAGTGATCACATGATCAAAGATGTGAAGTGGGGTAGCAATGATGTCTGTAGCTGGGGAGGGATGGCTGAAGACCAGGTCCAGGGCATTTCCTCCTTTGCATGTGGGAGAATGTCACAGAGAAGGAACAGTTAGAAGGCAAGAGGACTGGAGCTTGTCAATTTGGAGGTTGAAGTCTCCAATGAGCGTGAGAGGGGTGTTGTCTGTAGAGAAAAGACTGAGGAGTGTGTTCATTTCTTCAAGAAGGTGTCCTAGGGGTTCAGGAGGGTGGTAGGTGACAATGATGAGAAGAAACTGCAGCTGAATGGAATTCAAAGGATGAGATGTTGAGATGAGACGGAGAGGGCTGTGAAGCACCAACTCAAAGACAGCAGCAGACCTGTACCACCACCCCTCCCTGTTTCTCGTGAGTGTGAGAGCATAAGCAGAGGAAAGGGCTTCCAGTGTAGCTGAGTTCTGTGGGGACATCCAGGTCTCAGCTAGTGGCAGAAAGTCAAGAGAGTGATGGGAAGCAAAGGAGGAGATGAAATCAGCCTCCTTTACAGCAGATTGGCCGTTCCAGAGCCCACCTACCATTGCTGTTTGAGACTTGGAAAACAGCACATGGTAGATAAGGTTACTGGTAGTACGGCCTCTGGATTGTGGATGAGATCTTCTGGGTCTACGAGATGTGAGAACAGAGATAGGTTTGAGGCACATGTCTGCAGTCTGGTCAGGGGTGAGGTGGATGAGTTTAAGTAGGGCTAATAGAGATGATAACCCTAACTGAGCAAGAGGATAATAGAAAACACTATCACTTTCAATCTAAATTATGGGTGCAACCGTTGAAGAATATGCTCTGACTGTTGCAGACAGTCTGTAGCAGAAACACCTTCAATATATCTTAGTAAGCCCTGCCCCCAATTCACACCTTAAGAGTGACCTTCTTCGCTGTGTAAATCAATTAAGGTGTCTCTTTTTGTTCATAAAACAGTCTCACTATCTAGTTTTACCGTAATCTGTGTAAAGAAGGAAATAAACGACAGAAAAAAATTTCAATACACTTAGGAAAAAGGTCCACAATGTTGTCTCTGGTCATATTTGATTGTCCCGACAGTGTAAAGACAGAGAGGACACTGGAGAGCCCCCGAGAGGACCGAGCGAGTCCCAACACCCATGCCTTATTGCTGAAGCGTGATCCACTCCTGATTTTAATATATGTATAAATATGTGCCACTGGAGGCGTGTGGATGGAGTGAGAGGCTACAGGGAGATGTCAGCTTGGCGACTGGCCCGTCTGTAGTCACGCACCGACACACACTGACGCGTCCCCGAGTGCCCCTCACACACACACACACGCACACGCACACACTCACATGCACATACACACAAATTTACATATCGCCCCTTTTGTGACTGCATCTCGAGTGAGAGTCTGGAAACTTTTCACATACTGCATGCCAGGATTTGGTTGTTTTTTTTTTTGTTTTTTTTTAGTGGAATGAAAGTTTTTTTTCCCTCTCCATCAACTTAACCCTTAGCAAATGTGACTCGGTGCAATTCCGAGGAAGAAAAAAACACTTGACAGCCGGTTGCTCTGTATGGAAATTCTCCTCCTTCTCCTGACAAGTTTCCTCGCCGCTTATCTCCCTTCCTGGCTTGTTTTGTCCTAAGACGCCCCTGTACGCAGAGCTCTATTTTACAGTGTGTGTGTGTCTGGGGGGGGTGGTGAAGCCTCGGGATGGGAAGAAAAGCTCGAATCCATAATTCAATAAGGTGAGGAGGGTGTGGGGAGCGCGGGGGGAAGGTGCTCTTAGCAACTGTAAGGTGAACTTTTCCTCTTTTAACCACAGGTGACAAGTGCAGCGTCCAGCTCTCAGAAAGCTTTTTAAATAAAGAGGAACCTTTTTACAGGGTTCAATACAGGACAAACCACAGCCCTATCTCTCAACGCACACACACACACACACACACACACACACACACACACACACACACACAATGCACCGCCAAACACTTTAAGATCATATCTCGGAGCTGCTCAGCTTTGTGCTTGCGGCATTCACTAAACAAATCCATCTGGCACATTTTATTGAGAATTGAGAGAATTTTATTGTCTCTTTAGTTTGTCCTAGAATTACCTAACCGTTAGTCTAATTATTCCAATAGGTCAGAAGGTGTTGTTTAACTTCTTGTAACATCAGCTCTGACAATAGTGAGCTGCAAGTCACAGGTTTACATCCATTCACGTCTTTCTACACTGCTTTCTGCTTTCTCACAAGCTGTCATTTTTTTTTTATCAACATAAAGAGATGCTGTTGAAGAGCCACAGGAACTAATAACATTAAACCCAATTATAAATGGACGAAACGTCCTTTTTTTATTATTAAATGAAATTTAATTTTAGTGTCGAAACACTTCAGGACCCGCTGTTAAAGCAAAATCTCACAACCCCGTCGTTGATCAATTTCCTATTACAGCATAGCACGGAGGATTTTATTCTTGTATTTTATTTATTTTCAGCTTGAGGTAAAATAAATACAGTGAATAATAAAGGAGGCTTGAAACAGTAGAAGGCACGAGAAGAAGTGTAAAAACAACAATAAAAAAGGAACGTGTGCAGCCCTGAGAAGGCTAAAAGAGTCCTCTGATGACATTACAATAATTGCATTCAAATATTATTTTCTTCACTTTGCAAAAACAATTGTACAAACCCGCCGTGCTGAGGAAAACTGTCGAGAGCTCAAGGATAATTTCCACACGGAGCAAACTTGCTGCCAACTGTTTTTTTTTTCCTTTTTTATTTTCTTTGCAGAATTACCGAGTCACGGATAATTTGCGTTTCCAGTTACCAAAATATTTCTCAGGGTAATTTCTTCACCCTGCGCTGACATGTCATGAAGACTCCTATATACTTTAGTGATGTTGTGACTCGCTAACGACGTTAACACAAACACACACACACCCCTGACCCTTTACTTGCACTATTAAACCCAATTTTAGTGATGCGACCAATCAGCTGGATGCATGCACCATTAAAATGCACTATATTTACAGAATTTTCTTTTTCTTTTTTTTACTCTGGATCATATCTGCCGCCTGAAACTCCACACACAGGCAATTACTTGCTGATGTCATGCCTCAGCACATGTTGAGATTAGGACACACACACACACACACACACACACACACACACACACATGTGCGGCCCTTTACAGCCGCCGAGTGCCACCACCGTGGAGCCGCTCCTGCTTTCTGTGCTCCTCAATTATGCAGCAGACTTTTTGACCTGCTGCACAGATCTCTCGTCTGCTGAATTATGAATGCACCTCTTGATTGAGGTGGGTTACTCTCTCCACTCTCCGCTCTCTCTCTCTCTCTCTCTCTCTAAAAGAAGAGGCGCCACTGCTCCTGCCACCGGAGAAGGATCGGACTCACCTCGCCACGAAAGCGTTTGGAAAATTAAAGCGTTGAGGAAGAGCATTAGAAGCGATTAGTGGCGGTAATTTTCGTTTTTTCCCTACGTTTTCGTCAGATGCCATTATTGAGACGTTGTTAAATAATTTAAAAATGTTCGGCGTTTCCCGAGGAACGCGGCGTTCTGAGAAATAACAGGAAACGCTCTCATTACAACGCATTAATAAGAAAATAACAGCCTGATTGTATCATTCCTGTTTTTAATTACATTTCTGTTTAATACGAGCTCTATCAGTGAGAGCTGTAATTAATTCCTTTTAAATACGGTGGGAAATAGTATCAGGTGGATTTAAAAGCCGTTCTGCAATCTCGCAACATCTTCGGGACTGGAAACACATCAGAGCTGCTTTCGTTCCGTATTTCGTTACTCTTGAAATTCAGGTTTATAGCCGAGCGCAGGAGCACGCACACCTCTCTATATATATATTAATAAGCTATCAATATTAGATGTACGACTTATAGAGAATAAAATGCAATGTTCAATCTTGAAAAGAAAAACAAAACAATCATTGTGTTGCATTTGAAGAGAAAAGCATTCACTGTGACGGACTTATTAAATAAATATCATTAATAAGACATTAAAACATTAGAAATTAAATAAAGCTGTGTATATCTTATAAAGTCTAACGTACGAAAATTAGACTTCCAAATGTATTGTTTTTCAGTAGTCCATGTGGAACCCTAAAACAGTTTGTCATATTAGAAACGGTACCTAGAAGAACCTTTTTTAATAAGAAACTTTAATTTAACAGAATATATATATATATATATATATACCTATATACACACATCCATTTTGTTTTTATTGTGCATTATTGGACCGTAAAGAGCTCTGTTATTCACATTTACATTATCTGAATATTTACATTATTTCTATGAAGAAGTAGTTCCATGTTTGTTCACCAGGAGAACCTTTTTAATTCCTCACACAGGAGCAGCACCTTAACTTTAACAATAATATTAAATACTTTCAAACATTTAAAATTTCTCTTTTCCTACAAAATGAGAACCTTTACAGTTCCTTCTCAGTGGAGAACCCTTGAAAAGATCAAAGCGAAGATCAAAGCGAGAGGTGCTTTCCGATCAAAAACGTTTTCAGGGACCTACGCTGTAAACTAGGAACCCTTGAGGAACCCTTGACGAACGTTTGCCTAAGTGTGCTGTAGAACCTCTAAATCCGTGCACATTATTTTCTTCTCAGAACCCAGAACCTGTCAGGAGCTTACCTGTTTTGGTACTTGGGGGTCTTCAAGGGTTCATTAGATAACTAAAGGTTCATAAGACTCTTTGAATTATTTCTGATTGATGAAAAAAAATGCCGTTGTAAGGTTCAAACTAAAATATTTAAGCGTACCCTGTAGAATCTTTAAGTGTAGTAGCTTCTCTATGAACAATACATCAAAAGAAATTAATAATGTCAAAACATCCTCACTCTTTTTTTCTTTCTTTCTTTTTTTTTTGGAGCATAAAAAAAGATCCTCCTCGTCGGAGCCCTGACCCAGATCTGAATCCAACTGAAACCATTCACCTCTAGCTTGCTCAGATATCAGTAAATCAGTGTGGACCGGCTCGCGAAGATGTTCTAATGGGTTCCGCGGATGTGTTTAGTTTTTGTTTCCCACGTTCTACGTTCTGCTCATCGAACGAATCCCAGGCTGGCTGTTTTTTTTTTCTTCTTTTTTTTCTGCAGCACATTTGTAACTTCGTTATGAGCCCGTGTGACACTGAAACATCTAAATCAATCGTCGGCGTTTTGCAGCTGCGTTCCCCGGTGACCCTCGGCGCTGAGCTGATCCGACGTCTCTCCGGTCCCTCAGCACAGCCCCGGCCCTTACGGAGCCTAATGAACGCTCCTGACTCGGCCCTAATTGTGATTTATTGTTTCGCCACTGCGCTCCGCCCTGAGCATAATTGCGGAGGATGAAATTAATGTGGTCAATTGGCCTATTTTCATCAGGATAATTTGGCGGCGTCAAAGACTGCATTAACCTGTACGAGCCGGTCGTCTCAGGTGACTCCACACACTCCCGCAGGGACGGTTTTACATTCGCTAGGACCTGTAGCTGCGGGCTCCATCTGCCAACGAGCGAGAGACAGATGCAATGTGGCAATGACAGAAAAAGAGAGAGAGAAAAACAGAGAAAGAGGGCTGAGACTGAACAGATTCAGCAGAGGAACGAGATAGTTTATATATAGCACAGTTTCACAAAAGTGTTATAAAGTTGGCTGGCTGGTAGAGAGAGCGTTCAGGGTGATGCTCGCTTTACCATTTAACGAGATCACGAGTAACAAGTCACTAACGAGTGCGCAGGAAGAAATAAACAGTATAAAATATATTAGGCGAGGAATAAATCACGACGTTTTAGGAAAATAATCATGCCATGTTGGTGTGATGAAGTTAGTATTAATGTCCCTGTAACAGCATGCAAACGTTGTTTTTAAAAATGAATCACGGCATGGAACGTCATACTTTCTATCCATTCGTAGTTAGGCTTACACAAGTTCTGGCTTGCGTTATAGCAGCTATAAACAGCCCTTCCTTTCCCAGCCTCTCTTTTCCTTCTCTTTCTCACAGCTTGTCAGGATATCGAGAAAGGCCCAAGTTATCAAAAAAAAAGTCACAGCTTTACCTCCGAACGTCACAAAGCGCCAACGCCGGAGACTCCTTCCACGCACGTTACAACAACGGACAAACATTCCCTTACCACGTGATCGAGTGTTAATCCGCTTAGAAAGGTTACTATAGAAACCAGAACGTATTATAACAGATGAAAGATACCGAATAAAATCAAATAAAATGCTGAAATCTATTCCGACATGAAGTGGCACGGAAAAAGCTAAATAAAAGTACGACGGTTTAACACAAACATCTGTCTTACTGCTATTATTCTACTCCACTCATCTGTACAGCTTTCTAAATCAGCGTTTAAAAAGCCTCACGCTAATGCACTCGCGAGTTCAGACCAGGTCACGCCCGGGCCGTACCATCCTCTCCATTCTCTCTAACTGTATTACATGAACCCCCCCGTAATATTAATAATAATATCGACTTCACAACAAGTTGCTGTATAAATTACAGAGCTAACAAGGGTCACGTTTGTATTACGCGCCAGTTTCGATCTCTCTAATAAGTGCTCGGAGAGACTTCTGATGGAAGTGAGTGAAGGTCAGTAAAATGGTACAGGCCAGTCCGTACAACGAAGCCCAATAATGCGTCTGTGAGAAAGCACGAAGGGGAGAAATGATAAAAAATAAAAACAAACAAATAAATAAATAAATAAACACCACACAGGATGACATCCTATCCTCGCAAAACTTGGCTTGTGTTTGGCGCCGGATGCCAGAAAGGATGGATTATGGGTAAAATTCTGAAGTCTCATCTGCAAACATGATGCAAGCGATGGCGTCGTTCCAACTCCACGTCGTGCCAAATGAAATCTGTGTCATGAGAAAGCGATACTTATTAACCTATTGTGTTTTATGAATATTCATAATGCTTTTAATACTTTCATATACGGGATGTGAGCAGAATCGCAGAAATGAGCCAGCACAACTAACAACTAAACAACAACAGCGGAAATAAATTAATAGCTCTGGAAATGATTCATCGTCTGGAATTCGGGAAACTTTATTTCATGAGTGTGATCTGTGTCTTTTTTATATATGTATATATATATATATAGGACTACGCAGTGAAGTGAGAAAAAAAAACATATTGGTTTTGATAGAGTTTATAGGAATGATGCTGATTGATCGTGTGATTTATTCCCGTAGCTCTGTCTCCTTGTAGGCTGGCACGCAGTTTTATAGTCAGGTTAGACGTGATTGTCCAGAAGCTCCTTTTATGATTCGTTCAGACAACGATGAGGAAATTACAGTAGATGTGAATGTATAATCAATATAAAATCATGGAAAAATAATGTTTATGTATACACATGAACGCATAAAATGTAGTCTAGAGTGCTATTATTATTATTATTAGCAGTAGTAGTAGAATGTTTGGACAAAAATATATCCTTTTTTTATTTAAATAATAATGTAATATTTATTAAATAGTATCTACATCATTTCATTCAAACTGCCTTTCATTTCTAAATATTCCTAAACGTTGCACGAGTTACAGGAAGGCAAAGCGAAAACTGTTTATTTGGACATTTGAACAAAATTCATTTTGATTTCAAATCAGGCTTCAATAATAAATATAATAATCAAATCATCACCGTTTTTCCCCTAGTATAATTAAGATCAACACTTTTAGCATGGCAAGATTTTGGTAGAAACGGAGGCAGGAAGATAGGAAAGAAAAGCGTGAGAGCGCACGCAGGTTCGTGTGTTATTTTTATCCTGACTGTCTGACTGTAATATATAATATAATTTCCCTGGAATGATTAAATGGCAGTCTGACACAAGGTATAATTGCGTAAATGTGAAAAGATGACATATTTATTATTATTATTATTATTTTTAGAACCTGAAACCCTGTGACCCTCCTGGAGCGTGAATTTCTTTTCCATCCACCAGTTCAACAATGTAATATTAGCAAGTGTGTAATTACTGCAATCTTCTACAACACAGGTGCTGGATTCTGGATTCTGATTGGTCGGGAGGTGTCGCGTCGTTTCCTGTAGCGTTCTAACACGCTATTGTTTCTTGTACGCTTATTCCACACAGACGTACTGAAGGCGGGAGTTATCTGTCGGAAATATTTCTCCATCGTTCACGGAAGGAGTCTGCGGCGTCAGAGCTGCGAGATCTGTCGCTGCGTCCGTCTTATTAACCTCGAGACGGAGAAAAAGCAACGGAGTCGGTGAGGAAACGGAAGTTAATCGCTGCTGTGATGTGAGAACTTTAACTACAAATGGATGAAATGGATGACGTGAGGTTCCGCCGTAATGGTATAAGAGGAATAAAACACGCGCAGGCGTGCTGTGATGAGAAAAATAACCAGCTGACGCTGATTATTTTACTAGATCAGCGTGACACGGCGCGTTTCATTCCTTACACTGTGTTTTGCCGTGATAAAGCCGACTCTACAAACCTGAAAGGAAACGTATGACGGTGGAACCTTTTAAAGTGTAATATTAGCGTGTAACCCGTCCACGTTTTCTGCTGAAATGGAGAAAGGTATCAATAGATGGTTCGGTTTCTGCTCTGATCAGCGGCTTATGCGCTCAGATTTGGGGTGTGTTTGATCAGCGAGGCTCAGCGTGAGACATGTTTTTGGTTTTTTGACTGATGGATCGTGGCGGATTTCGGATATGTCTGTGATGTAGATCTGACATAAAGCGGTGAGGGAAATGGGTCAGCAGTGTGTGCGTTTGTGCACGTGCGCTCACACATACACACGCACACACACCTGTCAGCTCTCTGAACTCAGCAGTGAATATTACCAAAGAAAGGCTTCACGGCGTTATCTCCGGGTTAAATTAAATAAAGAAAGAAATAACGCTATAAACTGGCCTGAAATCAGACCTGCCCTAATTTATAGCGATATGAAGGCTTGAAGAGTGAAACGACGTGGACAGAAAAACGGAAATAAATATTAAAGCATGGAATATGGACGGGGTTGCAGGGAGCGTGCACGTGGAGCGATGAACAGCTTGCGCTTGCTGATGGGGTCGACATGTGGCTACCAGCAGGGCCACGAAAACGGAAATACCCCAGGAACCACAAGCATTAAGGAGTCTTCTTTCTTACATCACACACACGCGCACACACACACACACACCCCCGCACCCACATGTATGATACATGACCTCTGTGTAGAGTGCTGTAGAAGAGGACAGGCAATCTAGAAAATGTGAAAGCACACACACACACACACTCGTGTGAACCCTACAAACTCCTGACGTTGATTTGAAACAAATGGAGACTGATGATCAGTCGATGACAATTCCCGTAATCATTAAGCGGGGAGTGATTCATCAGGGAGAGGAATTGGAGGCCCCCGTGTCACATTTATCCTGCCGGAGAGGAGAGGAGCGGCGCGCACGCTGTGATTTTTAAAAGGATTGATTACAATCCGCCTGCTTTTTCCCCCCACGCTCCTAAATGTAGGATAATCAGGTATTTAGCCTCCCCTCCCTTTCCAAAGAAAAAAAAAAAGATAAAAAATAGAGACGAGAGAGAGAGAGAGAGAGAGGAGAGAAAGCATGGCAATCTAATTTCCCCACACAGCCAACTTTTCCTCCCAGCGCTGATGACTGTCTGGAGAGTTGTAATGACGGCGCAGGATGCTGTTGCATTAGACAGGGGAGGATGGGAAATCAAAATATAAAAAACCCCTGTATTTTAACTGTATTCGAGTTTTCCAACAGGTCTGATCCGGCTGTCAGTCAGAGCGCGCCCGGGCCGTAATGCTGCACGCTTTAAAAGCCCGTTTTTTCCCCCCTCCCTCTTTCCTGTTAATATCATAAACTTTATTTATGGCAGCTCAAAGCACAGTGCGAGCGTAATGTAACCTCTCAGATATGATACATGACTCGTTTGATCATACAGCACGCTGTCTGAGCCGTGCGTTAGCGCTAACATCCACCCACTCGACCTGTTTATTGAAATCTGCTGTCAGTGTTATGGCTACGTTAAATACAATTCAAGGAACGTGTTAAAAAAAAAAAAAGCGGCTGTTTTTCTTTTCTTCGACAAAACATTACCTACACAGCTGGAATGCTAATCCGTACCTACACGTCCGCGCTATCTTTCCCTCCGAAAGGGGTCCATCGAATCTCGGCTGGCTCACCTTCCCTTTTATACGTGTGTACATACGATGCACATCGAATAAGATCAAACCCTGTAATTATAATTAACTTCTAATTTTCCAACACTCTGGGAAAGGAAGGAGCACAGGAGCTGTATTTACAGTGCTGGATGGAAGGGGTGTTCAGATTGACAATGATGCATGTTTTCTAAAGATGAAAGAGCATATTGTAGATGATGCACGCCTCATGAACTAGCCTGTGGAACAGCTGGTACGCAAGAGGAAAAAAAAAAGGAAAGAAAAAAAAGGAAAAATGTAAGCGTGGCTGCATCAGGTACATTTTCTACAGGCTATACTGTACACTGTAATGCGTTGACACTAAGCAGTTAGCAGGATGAACGTAAACGTGTGCTGTGTGATTTAATAATTAGCGTTTTTACACAAACTATAGCAGGATACTCGCTCTGAATCCCGCCTCCTCTGGCGCGTCGCACGTTGGCTGCTGAGGTATCCAGGTAGCTCACGCTGGAGCGATTTTTACAACATGGATTAATTTGCATAAATAAGCGACAGGCGATCTTTTTCCCGAATCAGGAACACGCAGGTCCGGGACCGAGTAAGACGTCATAGCGAAAGCCGTCATATCCTCCCGAGACTCCGCCTACCCGCTTCTGCGCCCTGTAGAGGACGCTTTGTTTCGGCTTTTAAATTCCTGCTGGAATTCCTAGAGAGTTTCCGATGGTCCGTCATTTCTCAGGGTGGGAAGGTGACAGTTTCCAATTCCTGTCTGGCTTCTACTCCAGAAAGCGTGTTTTATGGCAAAAGGAAACGTGAGTTAAATAGTGTTCAGGGTGTAAGGCTATTTTCTGGCTGTAAGGCTTTAGCGTGTCAGGAATTGTGCGGCGGGATCCGAGAGCCGTTCCATCACTCGAGAACAGCGTTAAGATTTTTAATTTAGTTACGTTTCCGTCACTTACTGAAAACTGGAGTTACATTTTAGTATTTTTGGTTTGTTTTGCTTTGTTTTAGTCAAAATGTAGTCTTTGGAACTCTGTTTACATAAAGCAATGTTTAAGTATGACATTAAGGGGCGGGGTCTTTCCGGAAGATTTTTTTTTTCTTCTTCTTTTTTTTGGGGACACGATGGGTGGTGCTGTCTGTGAATATGAACAGGTGGTGCTATATATTTTTTTTTTTATTTACGTTGTCGTTATAATTTAGTCGTGAAATTAAAGATTGTCAAAAAATATTAAGCTCACCGAATAAAAGATCGTCAGAATTTTCGTTGACAAAATTAATAATGTTTGTGAGATGAAATAGCAGCTCATTCATAAATGTCTTGTTTAATAAATTATGGACACCAAGATGACATTAATGCATGTTATTTCCTGGTAAAAGGATAGATGGAACCGATAGAGGAAAAGCACCTACGTGTTCCTCTGTTACGCCGTGTACATGTAAACGACCGGGTGCATTTTACTCAGATACGTGGTGAGTAAAACTGTTTCGCTCGACTGATAATGTTCAAATAGTTAGAGGTTAATATTCGTAGCCTTTAATATCCTTGATTAAATTTGATTGAAACAAGAAAAGGTCAGAATGAAAAAAATGCCACATGTTGTTGTTGAAAACAAAGAAAAAAGACTTTCTGAAAAACCTTTTGAAACTTTGTGAAAAGCGGATAATGATGTTTGTTTGAATTAGTCTGCGTTTAGGTGCTTAACTAGCTAACGAGCTCACCGTACGTTATTACTACACAATAGCTCGTTACTTTTATGGGTTTCTGTTGTTATATGTGGTGGTGTATTCTCAGTACAGCACTGACACTGATTTTTCAGTGTGTATACAGTACAAGTGCTCCGCGATGTTGTAACACAGTTACATGTTCGAGCCTGACTGCACACCTTATCGGAATTTCAGTGGGACGGATCGGGAGTTGGCCGAAACGAGTTGCAGTTCGCCTCCGGGTATCGAGTTGCACATCACGGCGTTGTCGTTGTCGAGGCAGAGGAATGAAACGCAGATGAAAAAGGTGTCTTGTGAAACTCGGCCCAGGTCCAGCGCTCCCAAAAGACACATTCGCTCGACTAACTTTTCAGCCCACCACTTAAATCCCCAAGATTTGTTATGAGAGCCGAAATGAAAGCACGAAGCAAACCCACAGAAGAACGCCACTCTTGTATTCAAGCGAGGTTACCAAAACACGGCGCGGGATAATTTGCAGTAATATGTCATTTTTCAGGCCGGCTATTAGCTTCCAGAAGCTGCTAATTGAAACCAGAGCGCTGTGTACGGGGAACGGCGTTTATCATCTTTCTTACGAATTATCGGATATACGGTTGTGAGAGAAAACAAGCTTTGCGAGGTTTCTTCAATCCGAGGTGCGTTATTAAAAAGGGAAAAAGTAGTTCTAAAGTACACATTCCTCCTGTTTCATGTCAGACAGCCCCTCCATGCTGCTCTTTTAATTCAATAAATATTAAACAGCCTGTCAGGACATCTTTATATGGATGAATTATTGAAGGTCAGACACGGCGTGTGTTTGAAACGTGACACTCTGAAGGCACCTCGCCCAAACCGGACAGAAAACCCAGCGAGTTCAAACGTGGGTCACGATCATTAATGTTGCAGAGTAAAAGCAAACGGGGGGGAAAAAGAAAAAGCAAGCACGAGTACTCATGTCAGAGAGGTCCTGGGTGAAAGAAAAATGCTCTCATTCTGAGCAGAAAACAGAAAGTACGGCGTCCATCTGTGGGACGGAGCGGGGCTGGGCTGGGCCGTCTGTTCTATCGGGTTAGCTAACCAGCCGTGAGCTCATCTCTGAGAGCCGAGCCTCACTGGTACATCATAATTCAACACAAAACAATGCTTTGACTTCTGACAGGATGTCATACTTCATATAATGGGATGATGAAGGAGGAGAGGAGTGGGAGAGAAAAAGAAGGAGAGAGGAACACCTGCAATCACTTTTCTCTGGAGAGATTTTGCAGCTTCAGTCATTTTGATGCAAGTGAAAGCTGATGACAGGAGACGTGAACCGTCACCTGCGGACTGTTTGCGTTTCCGCGTGCGTGCGCGTGTGTGTGAGAGGATGGAATGTGTGTACCGCAAACCCGACTGCGCTTTTAATCTACATCGAGTCCTCGGAAAAAAAAAGCGAAAGTAAAGTGATTTCCGCAACAGCCGTGCGTTCTAGAGAAACTCAGAGTTAGAGGTGATCTACGCCATGGGAATCTTCCAAGAGAAAGAGGAGGTGTTTCCTTCTCATGCATAACATGCGCGCTTAATGCTAATACAGTTAGCAAGAGTGACAACGAGGGATTCCCTCCAAAGATCTCAGCGAGAGAAAATGAGAACAAGTACTGAGGAGGGTCAGGATCAGGCGCGCGACAGCACCAGACTGGAAAATCTTTTTATCAAGTCGGTCCTTAAGCTGTATTTTTCTCCCTTTTTTCCCGCAGCCATGAGATGTTTATCCACCATGGAAGTCTAAGGCTAGAAGGTGCTGAGGACCTGAGATAAATGAAACCACGGCACCTTATCAATCTTCTGCTCGTGCTACTTTGCACAGACACCTGTGATTGGTTAGTGGCGCTCTGACTGACAGGAGGGAGAGGAATTCCATCCCATCCCACCAAGACACCTGGGGCAATTTTGCTTTCTTTGTCACCCGGTCAATAGAGTGACCACTCAGGGGCCAATACACCAAATGTTACACTTTCTGGAGTCCCGGTTCATTTTGTTCCATTCTGAAGAATACACACAGGTTTGAGTCTTCCCGTTGCGTCTACTGAATAGAAGAAATTTAGCTCGGAGTGAAGACCGAAGCTTTAATGATTCCTGCTTCCTGCTTACCAGGTCCTCCACGAGGCCACGACTCCTACACAGGGCACTTTAAAGGCGTCTACACTGAAGTCATGAACATCGTTTGCTTTATATGATCATTATATGGGGCGGCGCGGTGGTTAGCACTGTCGCCTCATAGCAGGAAGGTCCTGGGTTCGATCCCCGGGTCACCCAGGGTGCCTTTCTGTGTGGAGTTTGCATGTTCTCCCCGTGC
>JAQMYM010000038.1:3904730-3917625 GCA_030014255.1 Parauchenoglanis ngamensis | reverse complement strand
CTCGCCCCAAGATGCTGGGATTGGCTCCAGCTTCCCCGCGACCCAGACGGATAAAGTGCTATAGATAATGGATGGATGGATGGATGGATCATTATATGGTCAATGTTGATGAGAACAGCTTTTTCCGGTTATTAAAGTTAACTGCTGTGCTTAAAGAAGCAACATTTTGATTCATTCTGGCAAGTTTTTGGGAGGTAAGAGGAAACCAGAGAACCCAGATGAAACCCAGAGGCGTGGAGAGAACATGTGACAAGTAAGGACCCTGGAGCTGAGCGGGATCATCGTCTTAGTGCTGCACGCGAGTGATCTGTAATTAAAAGGAATAAAACAGCCAAAGGTAGTGGTGAGGCGTATGACATAGCTGATAAAAGCCATTTCCCCAAAAGTCCATGCTACAGCTCGCCTGATTCTGTCTGTAATTGTTTTAGTGATTGTAAATGAGCTGACTTTGCAGAATCAGGCCAAGTGAAATTAAACTGTTAATCGCGGCAAAGATTCTTGTTTAATTTCTACAAAATAAAAAAAAAGGCTTTTCCAAGCAGACGTTAATCACTCGAGGGACGGCGTCCCCTCCTCCAGCCGACGGTTCGGTTTCCCCTCTGATTCAACTCATCGCTTCATCGACAGCCTACGCGTGTGTGTGTTAGTGTGTTAGTGTGTGTGTGTGTGATGGAGTCTGTTAGATCAGTGTTTCTCCTTTATTTTCCCAACGGTGGACTGTTTAACATTCCCCAGGCTTTAGCACACCTGACTCAACTCATCAGTTTATCATCACAGTCTGTCTCATGAGCAAACACTAACCTCTCTGAGATTAAGAAGCGCTAACACACAGCCTAGTGGAGTGTACCCAAACCCTCAGAGTGAGCAGCTCCAAGGACATACACATGCACACAGTTTAAAACTATCTGCTAAGCAAAGCAAACAGATGATGAGACTGCTGAAAAATCCCCACAGATGTCTTTCCATTTCTTCTTTTTTTTTAATACCTAAACACAGCAGCAGCAGCCGAAGCACCACATGATCATGACAGATTAATAATCTGGGACTGTGTTAAAAAAGAGGCTAACCGCCGACTTTAGCAGTAAGGGTTAGTCCACCAGTTACCAGTGTTGTGCACTTTTGACTCGAGTCGACATAATCAAAGACCCGTGACTCGAGTTTGACATCAGTGACGTCACTGCCTCATGACTCGAGCGCTTTGACTTGGAAAAATACACGACACATTTCAAAAAATGATACATTAAACCATGTGCAGTGAATCAACTATTGTCGTTTTTCCAACAAACAATTAGTTTTCAGCAAATCAGCATCAATCTTCATTTCCAAGGTCAACCTTCAACCGGTCCATCTATTCAAGCTGCACAAAGCTGAGACGCGTCACGCATGCGCGCAAAATAAACTCGACCTCAACCGTAGCCCTTAACCTAAACCTAACCTTAACCCAAAATCTCAAAGCTTAAAGATATCCCCGGAATCAACCTTAAACCTAACACGCAACCGCTAATTAGCATATCTCGAGTGGACAGAACGGCGTGCTGGCTGATGACGACACGCTCTGCGCATGCGTACAGGCAAAAGGACTCGAGTTCCCATCTGAGCGTCTCATTCAGGTCACACGGCCATGAATCAGATACGTATCGCATTGAGGACCACATATGAACGTGACTCGTGCATGATTTGCAAAGATCGGATTTCTGTGTGCACACGGTCCTGAATAGATCAGATCTGTGTCACGTTAAGGCAAAAAAATCAGATTTGAGTCACTTCAGATTGGCAACGTGAACATAGCCTTGGCCTAGCCTTACATTAAGACCCGGGGTAATCGAGCGTTCGGAGCGCGTACCCGCCCATGGGGGAGTGAGAAGCTCAGAGCTAGCCTTCCATTGACTTCCATTCATTTTTGGCTTTTTTTTTTGGCAGGAAATTACTTCTGAATCGTTCTGTTCCTTCATATGACTGTCGTTATTTTCTAGAGAAACAGCACTGTATGACCGGCTCCATAACCCCGTAACTCACTTTACGGCCTGGTGATGATCGCTTTTCTCCATGTTAAAAATGACGTCACGGATCTCTGGCAGCCAGTCGCACAACCATATTGTTTGGATAATACGTTCTCGGGGAAATCTGAAAACCTATTCGGCCCTTAAAGAGCTCCGTGAATCAGAACGCTCGGGAAAATCGGCGTCACTCCGGGAAAAAAAAGACGTCAAACTCGCATTCAAAGCCAGAAAGTGAGTTTTTGCTGCACAGCAGACAGACGGTCAGCGAGAGGCTCACCAGGAAGTAGCTTCAATCTGGCTTCACTCCTCTCCATTCACACCCCATGGAGCGCTCCGTCCATTCGTTTTTACTGACCATGTTTGAAACCTCTCATTATTTTTCCACCTAAGAGGAATTCACACAGCATGTCGGTGCTAAAAGCAGCAGCTAAGCAAACAAAACTGCACAAATATTACTAGAAAGCGGCTGCAAGTGATTAAAGGTGCAGTCATGGTGTCGCGTTTGAGATATTTAATGATAACGAGCTTTCATCTCAGATGTGTGACTACTTCAATTCGGTTCAGTTTCAATTCAGTATACAGTCTTTTACTCATCTCGCTCTTGTAATTTCTGCTACTCCGTATCATTTTGTAGTTTTTTTCCCCGCCAGATCTGATTCCTATTAAACGTCTCGATGTGCCCATATTTACATGCATTTTTCTCTCTTTTACAATGATATCTTTCCCTCCTTTATTTCTCTCTCCCTTTCTTAATAACTCATAGAAATGTAACTCCGTATATAAATAGCACGAACGAAGTGACGGCTGAGATAAAAGCTGCAGGTATGCGATGGAGACGAGCTGCGAATAGATTTTTTTCCCAACAATAAATGCCATCTCGACTAATGTTAACATTTCAATCACCGCTACTGAGGATGGAATTTTTCATACCTGGATATCGAGTGTGACTGTCCGATGTAGAGGCTTTCATTGTAAACTGACAAGCGACAACATGCCGCACGTCAGAGCGCAATGACGAATAACAATATCACGATGGAAATTAAAGTGTCTCAAACCAAAATCTACAAGCTGCCGTGGCAAACGTTTTAAAATACAAATCCTGTCATTAACGCACGCACGCACGCACGCAGACACACGCGTGCCTAAGAAACACGTGGCTTTTGCAGGTCTTACAGTAGCTCTGATGTGAGTATTAGCTGATTGTTTACGCTTTATCATCGTTTTATGACACCGTGCTTTGGGTTTATGCGCTTGTTTATGTTTATGCACAGATTTCTAACACGTCATTCATAAAACACGCCGCCATATTCAGACCACGTCAAGTGTTTATCATCTGTATAAAAGGATAATAATAATAAAAAAAAAAAAATGGAAGACAAAACTCAATAAAAATAAAACATAAAGAACTCATACTGCAGCAGCGCAGTTCAAGGCGCTGTACGAGGGGAAAAAAATAAAAACGGGCCGTAATTCGCTGTCTCTTTTTAATCTTTCTAATCATGAACCCGATTACATGCGTTCACGTAACTTATTTAGCTGAAGGATTCTGCTGGGACCAGAAATTAGCCTGAGGCGCTGCTTCACAAAGCAGAAAGATTTCACAGATTTTCCTAGAATTGTTTCTGGAGTGAAATTCCCACATGCCTTATAGGAAAAGTAAGGGAATGATGCGAATGTAGCCTGAAAGCGACGTCTGTCCACGGCGCTAGTCAACATCGGTAACGTGTTGTTTGAGGGAAAAATAAAATACAACCACTTTAAAGCCATGAATCTTATTTAAAGCCATGAATGAAATGGTGCAGGAATTTGACGTAGCTTCGAGGGTGTGCATGCGCGATCCTCCACGGCAGCAGAAGTCGAATCGTGATCGCAGAAAGCTCTGAGCGCATGTGCGGACTTTCAGTGCTACTTAGAAGGACGCGATGCTAAAATAAAGCTAATTCTTTGTAAACGCAGACCAGTATAGGCCTTTTACCGGAGATTAGGCCTCAGTGATTAAATGTGCATCAGTTTTTTTTGGGTTTTTTTTCCCTCAGTTTCATGTCCGTCGGGGATCTTTAAAAAAAAAAAACAAAAAAGACCGAAGCAGGAGATGGTGTGGATAATGACCACAGCACTCGGGTCATTACTCTCGCTTTTAAACGACTCCAGAAGAAAACAGCAGCTGATTGGCTGATTGATTTCGTCTGCAAGCTCGTTCCTTGCTATTACTCACAGAACCGAGATGGTGCTCAAAGCCAAGCACATCGACCAGGCCAAGCACGCCGGCCAGCTCACGGGGAAAAAAACCAAAAACTCCATCACACACACACACACACACACACAAAACAATTCGACTGCTGACGGACGAATAGGTAGTGAGAGTTAAATGCGTCTCAGATTAATCATGTTTGGGGATAGCTGATGGTGAAATCCATTACTGAGAGATCCTAATTTTGTCACATTTTTTAATATGCAAATTTTAAACTGGAGATTTACCGAAATAAACAAGCGAATAATTTATCTCCTGAGGGGGAAAAAAAACGAGACGGTAAACTGGTAAACAGCCGTTTGGCTTTTTCATGTCAGCGTGCGAAGCAGGGCTGCGCTGCGCTCTGCTGTGTGCCGTTTTCATGTACGGTTAATTGAAACGCTCTCCCTGAGAAGCCGAGGCCTGCAAATAGCCTGATCAATACGCAGTGTGATGTGTAAATTGATCTTTAAAGTAGTCATCTCACTTAGTGAAGTGTTCAATCAGTCTAATTCGGCGCGGCTCGAGCCTCGTGTGGTCTTCAGCCAATTCATTTGCTCTGAATTTTCAATGAAAGAATTCCCAGTGCCGGTTACCGCATCGGCTTGGACTTGGTCCTGAACGCGCCGAGATGCTTTCCTTTGCGGGAGAACGTCTCCGTTCTGCGCTGCCTTTCTCCGGCTATTCGTTTTATTCCTTTCACTGATTCACAAAAGTTACTGAGCTCTCACTCGGTGTTGGAAAATAGACAGGAAGAGTCGCTTTAATTCTGTCAAGGTGAAAAATTAATAACAGCTGGTCAAATGGAATGAAACGGAAAAGAAGAACACTATTCAGCGGTGTTCATAATTATTAAATGGAAGGGAAAAAAAAACACAGACAAGGTTAAATGTGTGCTTTATAAAAAGTACATAAAAGTTCTCGAGAGCAGTTTTCCAGTCTTAGACAGTCGGACTCTTTTAAATACTGCGTCAAGGTAAGAGTGGAAACATAGTTCTGTAGGATTTAACTTGGATCTCACAACAAAAACACTGACTGCAACTTCTATTATTATTATTATTATTATTATTACTATTATTATTTACATTATTATTATTATTAATATTACTACTACTACTATTATTATTTATATTATCATTTTTATTTTTATTATTTATATAATTATTATTACAATATTATTATTATTATTACAATATTATTATTATTATTACAATTATTATTATTATTATTACTACTATTACTATTATTATTTACATTATTATTATTATTATTATTACTACTACTACTACTATTATTATTTATATTATTTTTATTATTATTATTAATATTATTACTACTACTATTATTATTTATATTATTATTTTTATTTTTATTATTTATATAATTATTATTTACATTATTATTATTATTACAATTATTATTATTATTATTACTATTACTATTATTATTTACATTATTATTATTAATATTACTACTACTACTATTATTATTTATATTATTTTAATTTTTATTATTTATATAATTATTACAATTATTATTATTATTACAATTATTATTATTACTATTATTATTATTATTATTATTATTACTATTACTATTATTATTATTACTACAATTATTATTGTTTATATTATTATTTTCATTTTTATTATTTATATAATAATAATAATAATAATAATGATAATAATAATAATAATTATTATTATTATTGTTATTACTACTACTATTATTGTTATTACAATTATTATTACTACTACTATTATTATTATTTATAGTATTATGTTTATTATTTATATAATTATTATTATTATTATTATTATTATTATTATTATTATTAACTTTAACAATTTAGCCTGCATTTCAACCGAGTGTGTTTAGTGCTGATTTTTACTTGCTTATTTATTGGTTGACTTATTTCATTCATTTTTGCAATGTAGATAACAAAATCTAAACAGACAGAATCTCTAAATGACTGAATAAAAATCAACTCAAATACTAACTTTATTAACACAAAAAAAAGAAGAAAACTCTTTTACCGTCTACAAGCAATAAAAATACCTCCAATATTATGTTCATTTTAGACCTGAAAAATTTGAAAGTCAGCAAAAGCCTTCGCTGTTTGATATCCTGATGAGGTTTGTGCAGAAACACGTCCATGCCATGAGAATAAAAGGCTTTTTTTATGTTTATATGTTATCCCATATAATTCACCTCTTTGAACTTTTTTTCATAAAGAAAACTAAAGAATAAGATGGTTTATACTTTTTCTTTTCTGTCACAGAAGCGACTATTTAATGTAAAAAAAAGCTTCTTAAATAATTAGTAGGTGTCATTTTATTTTCTGAATTGCCTAGCTAATCGCCTTTATTAAACCTACACTCAGTAACCCTAAAACTGACTTCTAATAACGATCACGCCAGATGCTTAAGTAGATTATATATTATGTAAAGAATTTATGCTAGCATGTTACAGCACAGTTCCTTAATTAATGCTTAACTACTCACTACCGTCGCAGTACGTAATCCAGCTTTACTCTAGTGCGTCTGCAATAATCACTAATCACTTTCATTTAAACTTCCATGTTGATTGGAGTGTAACTAATTATTAGTAACTAACTAATTAAATTACCAAGCTCACTGTGTTATCGACATGTATCAGTGTCCATACTCTGTCATAACATACGCATTAATTACTGCTATATTACTCTTATGTCTTGTGTCATGGCTCCTTAATTAATGTACTTCATATCTTAGGCAGGTACTTCCACACTAGTTCTCCATTCCTTACTCCTGAATGTAATAAACAGCCATGCTAATGAAAGAGTCGTAACGCAGTGCCTAAGTAAGGTACTAAAAAACGTACAGCTTGGCCCATAAACCTCATGCCGGCGCGTGATGCCGGATTTGGGTCGAATCACCCTGAAGGGGTTTATTTTGTAATAACGACCGACTTGCAGTACACCGGTCGGCTTTTTATATGGCTACTTACTAAAGAAATCGATTTGCCCAAAAGATACTGATTTAAAAATCATTTTATTGTTTCCGTTATAAAATACAATTCTCTGTTAAACCTAGCAATGTCGTAACTGACCAATCAGAATTGAGTATTCCGATGAGCTGTGTGATAAACAATTGCCAGGGATACTCATCACTCCTATGCTGTAATGACTTATCATCTCATTTTGGAAACTGGTTACTAGTGAGGACTAATGTATTCCTGCTTCAGGAATGACAACGTAAGGGCAGGGAATGTCAAAAAGTCATTACCACGTTGTCGGCTTAGTAATTTAATATTAGTCCCTAAATCATTGCACTTTTAGTCAAGATAGTCATTTATTATAGTGATTAGTAATTATTGAGAAACTGTTACGGTAACACCTGATTACTTACTGCTACATTAATAAGTATTTAAGTCAGAGATAATGTACGGCGAGCCGGTCGTTATTGAGAAATAAATCCTGACAGGGTGATGTAGGACCCCGGCGTGAGGCGGAGAGGTCTCGAAGGGGTTTGCACCGCAATCGTGACCGGCTCGCTGTACATGATCCTGCTTATTACATGCCTACGTACCAAAGAAATCAATAATTTGACACAAAATAATTTCACTGATTTAAAAATGACGTTTTTTGCTGCAGCTAATGATGTGGTCCATAACAACGGTCTGCTTGTAGAATGCTGTGACTGACCAATCAGAAGCGAGTATTCGAATGAGCCGTGTAACGTAATTAAGGAACCGCACTGTAAAGTGTTAGCCAATTTGTTTTATTATACACAACATGATGCTGTGTTCGAAGCAGTATAATACTTTTTAAATCAGTTAAGTATTTAATATTTCGATACAGCAGCAGCGTGAAAATATTTGCAGTACTGACAGATTATACTATTATTAGCTATTAAAACTGCGTATTGTTGAGCTCCTGCGACGCTGACGTGAGGGTAGAAGATAAAAAATCGTTATAACTCGTCTGAAAAACTAGGAGCTAAATTTACCTGCAATTACAAAAGAAAATGAATAATTTCCTATTATTATTATTATTATTATTATTATTATTGTTGTTGTCATTGCTCATTCTGTTATTTTGTTCGTTTTCCTACTCGACCTTTCTTACTGTGTAACTCGAGCGTTAATGAGTGTGTGTGTTGGATGTAACTAAAACAGAGTTCTTTATTTCGTGTTTTTCTGAATGAAGTCATTGCTTTAATGACGATTATTGTTGAGGGTTTTTGATACTTTCAAATTTATTTAATGCATATTTATTCAACACAGAAAATTAATGTTATGCATTCTTTTTCTTCTTATTATTATTATCATTATTATTAATATAACTAGAACTAAACTTGCATTCCTTTGTTATCCAGTACTATTTTTATATGTATATGATTTGTATCCATTTCTTTTTGTCCTTTTCTCCCATCCTGTTTCATGTTACGTCTATCTCATCTCTTCAGTCTCATAACTACTGGCTTTCTGACTCTTTTTTCCTAAAAAAATGATATTTGCAGTGCATCATGTTTCTATTTCATCATTACTTATGCAGTCGTTCACACAGATTTTACTGATTATTCAAAATGCAATTAAATAAGACAGATGTGAGTTATTTTTTTAGTTCCAATTGAAATAATTGTAACTCTTTGATCTTTAAATTGTTGTGATGTCATACAGTACGTTTAATTAACGTATGCTCCTCACGCAGTCTTTAATACCCCTCAGTTCCACCCCTATTTATATAATCGCTGTGTGAAAAATATGGCATTTTGCTTGATAAAAATTGGCTGGAATTTAATAACTTATAAATAAAATAAAAACCTTCTGACCTGGCATTAGATCAAGATTACATTATAATTATTATTATTATTATTATTATTATTAAAACAGATACGGATTCAAATCATGTCAAACCAAATAAAATACTTAAAATTGCAAAGAATGAGAAAATGAGCATTAAATTTGTAACTGCAAGCGTAAAAAATGTTCTATATCTACTGCGACATATTGCTAATACACAATGTAAAAATGTGTATAAATGCTGCTGGAGTGTACTTATAACTGACTGCAGCAATAACGAGACGTGCGTCAATGAAATCAATAGCTAAGGCGTAAACCCAGTTTCTCACACACACACACACACACACACACACACACACACTGCATCTGTTAGGTAATCATTTACCATTAACGGTGCTATGAAGTCTGTTTGGGCATTACAGATCTCCTGCAAATTCTCCATCCTGTTCTTACGATTACTGTTAGCCTATTAAGTCTGGACCCTGTTAGCAGCTTAAGACCTGCTGTCTGGTAAAAAGTCCAAGCTGTCTGCTTTTAGGACAGAGCTCGGATGTTTAACAGGCCCTGGAGAAAACTGAGCGAGAGGGAGCGAGAGAGAGCGGGAGCGGGTGGGAGTGAGGCAGTATCACAGGGGATCACCACTGACGCCAGATAACAGACACAGCCGAGCCACTGAGGGCCACAGGGGGACCGTTACACTCCTAACACTCACTTTAGGTCATTTCCTGGATGAGGGGGATGATGGGACGTCAGCTGGTGGGTTCGGTTTTAATAAGCCCAGACATAATGGCGAGGATTTCGGACGCTTTGGGTGTGTGTGTGTGTGTGTGTGTGTGTTGGGTGCTCAGCATGAAGTGGCAGTATGGTACGGTGGTGAAGTGGGAAATGAGGCTTCCGGTGTCATGTTCGGTGTCTCTGACGCTCTGGGCATCGAGGAAGAGGAGGAGGAGGAGGAGGAGGAGGAGGAGGAGGTGGTTTAAGGTGTGCAAGAAGTCCAACATTTTCACTGAGACATTCTGAATTTAGAAGTTCTGGTTAAGGAAGAGGAAGGAATCATTTCATCTGGAGCAGTGACAAGTGTTTCTAGAGGAAGTAATGGCGAGGGAGAGAGAGAGAGAGAGAGAAATAGGAAAATAATAAACAGAAAAAGGAGATGCAGTGAGAGGAAGCGATGGGGAGAGAGAGGCCAGAAGCAGGAGAGAGACAGTGAGGGGATAGGAGAGAAGAAGGGAAGGAGAGATGAGAAAACAGAAGCGTAAAAACAATAAAAGGGAAAGAAATAGTATAAACAGATGAAAATGAAAAAGCACAACAGAAGGAAGGAAAGGGAGCAAGAAAGCAAGAGTGATGGTGTAAGAGAGGAATAAGATAAGAGCGAAGAAAACTAATAAATGAAAAATAAAAGAAAAGAAGTGGAGCTGGGGACAATACAAAGAGAATGAGTGAGAGAGGAGAAAAGAAGAGAGGAGAAAAATAGAAACTGCTCTCTATGAAAAAAGAGGGGTAACTCTTAATGGTTCTCTGTAGAGCCTTAGTGCATCTCTCTCTCTCTCTCTCTCTCTCTCTCTCTCTCTCTCGCTCGTTTTAGGAAGCTAGCAGAACTTGTTTTCCGAGAGTGCAATAAAAAGAGAGAAGGAGAGAGAGATGGGAGGAGAGAAGACAAGGGAATGAAGAAACAAGGGAAAGAGAGAAGCAGCGAAGTATGAAAGTTGAAGAGAAAGGGAAAAAATGATGAAGACAGGCGGAGGGTGAGAAAAGGAGAAGAAAAGGAAATTACAGAACAGCAAGAAAATGGAAGAGCCAAAGAAATGAAAGGGAAAGAGAGAGAGAATAGAAAAGCAAAATGAAGAGCAAAATAAAGGAAGGAAGAGCAGGACAGCAAACAAGAGAGTGATATAAGGAAAGGAAGAATGAAATAATTCAAGAGTGAAGGAAAGACAGAAAGAAAGAAAGAAAACGGGAATAAAAAGATAAATACTGTAAGATAAACGGCAGAAAGTGAGCTAACGGTGAAAAAAGAGAGCAAGAACAAGTACAGGGAAGCTGCCAAAAAAACCCTAAAACAAACAAGATAGGTACAGAAAGAACGAGCAAGACAGATGATAAGCAACTGAGAAAGAAAAATAAGAAAAAGAAAGAGAAGAGAAATGAAGAGAAAGACTAAAGTAAGATAAACAGGAAAGTCATCCTGTAAAAAATACAACTTAATTTTTTTGGCCAACAAAGATACAGAAGCAAACAGAACTGGAAGAGAGAGAAAACATATTATATAAAGTTACTTAAACACACTTTGGAACGAGAGAGAAATAAAGAAAGAAAGAATTATGAAGGAAAAAACGAAAGCGTGAAAGTAAAGGAGCAAAAGTGAGGCAGCGGGAGAAATAAAAACAGAGGGAGAGACGGTGAGCTCTGAGGCGGTGTGTGTGTGTGTGTGTGTGTGTGTGTGTGTTCTTTTAAGAGACTCCTCACTCCTGCTTTAATAACACTGAGCTCTTCTGTGTTTAGACCTTCTTACCCAGCACTGAGTGTTACATCCTCGACCCAACCAAGGTCACTGCTACTGAGCCCTGACACACACACACACACACACACACACATAACATACAGTACGTCCCTACCCCTGGATAATGCCATAAAGCTTTATGTATAGTTTCCTGGAAGTCCACATGCAGAAGAAGCCAACGTGTTCCGTTTAGCGACGTCCACAAACCAGCGTGGAGGAGTCGGGATGTAACTTTACCTAAACTACCCAGGCTAAAGAATTAATGTCTGTTATAAAGGGATTGAGCGTTTATGAAAACAATACAAATCGAAGGACTACTTTCGACGTACTTTCATCTCCAAAGCCGAAACCTAAACTAAAATATTTTAAAGGTTCCTTTGATGATTATGCAAATCAGCTCTAAATTACCTGGGGTGTCGACTGCACGGCTCATTTGCATTTGGTGACGCCCAAAAAACTCCAAAAAAGGCAATGTTCACCCCATACTTTCTCTCTCTAATATTTCTATTAATTCCGCAAATATGAACCGGCATGGTTTTCACAAAATGTTCGAGTGAGAAATAGAAGCTGATCAGTCGAGGTTTACGTCAGTTTATTCTCCTCATGCATAAATTCATACACGCGCTCAGGAGCACGAGCGGGACACCAACACTGTTTTCCTTTCACTAAAACTACAGGATTTTTATTCATAGGAAATTTCGTTTGTAAACTCACCTTAGAACAATTTACAAATAAATCCTTTTGTATCCAGCTTGATGAATGAGGACATGGTGTGCAGTGTTTCCAAAATGTGTGTATTACTAGTAGTATTTCTAAGCAGAAAGAATAGCACTGTGCATAAAGGCAATTCAGCAAAATAGATAAAACTCCCCAACAGAGCAGCAGTCACATTCAGCAAATCTACAGGATTTTACAAATGTACATTATGAAACACACCCTAGTGGGAGAGAGGTGCTGAGAGACGATCACAGCCAGACTGAGAACTGTATAGATTTTCCTCGTGAAAATAATCTCGGCTTTCTACTTCAGAAACACAGTAGGGGTTTTCCTTTAAGTCCAGGCAAACGTTAAATCCACCCACAGGTAGGAAGTAGGGAAGGAACGAGGGAAGGAAGGAAGAAAGGCAGGAAGAGGAAAAGAGGAAAGGAAGGAAGGAAGAAATGAGGGAGAAAGAAAGGAAGGATGGAAAGAGGAAGGAAGGAAGGAAGGAAGGAAGAAGAAAAGAAGGTGGAAGAAAGGAGGAAAGGAAGGAAGAAGAAAAGAAGGTGGAAGAAAGGAGGAAAGGAAGGAAGGAAAGACAGAAAGAAGAAAAGAAAGAAAGAAGGAAGGAATGAAGGCATGTAGAGAGAATCTAACAGATTGAAAATTATTTATGTA
>JAQMYM010000038.1:3883510-3896484 GCA_030014255.1 Parauchenoglanis ngamensis | reverse complement strand
GAAATAAACAAAATGATAGAAAAGATAAAAAGCACACAGTGAGACAGACTTGGACAGCGAGAGAGAGAGAGAGAGAGAGAGAGAGAGGGAGAGAGAGAGAGAAAGAGAGAGAGAGAGAGAGAGGGAGAGAGAGAGAGATAATATAATAAAATGTACTATAATAATAAAATTAATAAACTAGATATTAGAGAGTAATACAGTGTAAATGTAACACTGAGGAAAAGACACGGCGACACAGAGTTACTGTGTGTGTGTGTGTGTGTGTGTGTGTGTGTGTGTGTGTGTGTGTGTGTGTGGTCAGCAGTGTCCATGAGGTTAATGAAAAGTGACAAACCTAGCTCGGCCATCCATTCAGCTCTCTTTGGCGAGAGTCTCTCCGAGATGGAGTGAGACCAAAACCCCTTGTTCTCCTTTAACAAGGTCAGAGACACATCAGAGTGCCATTCACCTTCCCTTTCTCCATCCCTCCATCCCTCCCTCCTCCCTAGCCTACACTCCCACCCGCCCTGAGATGCGAGTCGAATGCTTTTGGTCTCTTTTAAACACCGTTAATCGCTGATGGAGTCAAAAGGTTTGGGTGCTGCGAGTTTAAGGAGCAGCATGGGGTGCACTTTTTTAAAAACCCGTACACTAGTGTGTGTGTGTGTGTGTGTGTGTGTGTTTGGATGTGCACATATGTCTTTGTGTGTGTGTGTTTTTTTTTTCTTTGCTCAAACTTTTAATCCTGATTAAAAATGGGCCGTTAATGAAGCATGAATAGACTAATTGGAGCTGTCATCAAGGCAGCAGGAGACAAAGTACTTGACATTTGGAACAAGCTATGAAGGGATGACATTGGCATCCAGGCAGGATAAAAGAAGATGGGGAAAAAAATGCAGAGGGGATGTGCTGAAGTTTTTAAGACTTATCACAGTTGATAAAGTTTGCAGCTTATTAATTATATTAAAGTAGAACAGCAGTTCGACGGAAAACTTTCTGGTCCGTGTGGAATGACGGGAAGTTTGCTTTCGGTCCAGGAGAAAGGTTACAGTACCTCGGTCTTTAAAGAAGCGTTGTCCTGACACGTTATCCTGTTCTAATCTAGAGCTACACCGGCGTGGCCTCTGTCTTTATAACGCAACAAGCTTCCTGCTTCGCAAAAGGCTGCGACGAAAAACCAAACAAAGTGAACGACGAAACACGTAAGGCTCGGTCGGGTAATTGTGGTTTTATTTAACGTCTGTTTACCGTGGCTCAGGTAACTGCGAGCCTTTATTATCAGCCTTTATTTAAAGCGTAAATACGGGATGAAAGCGAGGAACACGCTGTACCTGTAAATCCTTTTAATAGTGAAAGCCTGCGGAATAAACGTGAGCAAAGATGCGCTTTATTTGTGCAGCTTTATATCCCGGCGTTTCGCATCCTGACAGAGCGAACGGCGTTTTTTTGTGTCTGTTTGAAATACGCTCGCGCCGCAGCTGAGCGCTGTAAATACCTCTGCAACCTGTAACAAAGGAACCATGCTTCTTATAAGACGCTTTTTATGCGACGTTTAACGGGAATAAATACACTTTGGAATGGAAAGATGTGAACTCTAACTCTCAACGGATTAAAAATAATCATTTTAGATATTGAATAGCGGTCGTTAATAATGCAGATTTTCTTTTGTTCCATCGAAAAAATCATAACCCTTACTATTAAGAGCTTTTTAAAGACAATTACGTAAGTGCACCATGAAAACGAACCCCCTTCCCATGGCTACCTTTTGTAGATTACTTATAAGAGTTTTCTACTTTGCAATTATTCTCATTTTCTCATTAGGAGGCAAATCAATGGACTGATTTTAAGTAATCTTTCTTAATTAAATAATAAAGCTCTGCTTTTAAACACTTAACAAACCCAACCTCCGTCTGGGAGCACACATAGATAAAGAAATACTACTACTACTAATAATAATAATAATAATAATAATAATAATGAGAAGATTACGTCATTTCCTAACGAGTCATTGAATAGTGAGAATTTCATTTTCAGGACTGATAAATTAGCAAATCAATCGAAATCGCTTAAAGAAATTATTTTCACATTCCCTTCAGCATAAAAAAGTTTAATATAATTAGATTTCAGACCTAGTTCTCATTACTGATGTGGCTTATTATTTTGATTTATATTTAGCTATGATTATTGGCTGCTTAGGATTTGCATGTTACTTTTCATTAGAAGATTTTTTTTTGCTTGACTTTTTTTTTTTTTTTTTTTAAGCTAAACTTACCAAATTAAAAATGGCATATAATGGTATAATCTATTGTTAATCTTTGACATGCTCATGAATGTCCAAAAAGACTCTTATTTACTAAATTTGCTCAATATGTCCAACATTTTACTCAATAAACTCGCTAAAATAAATTCCTGTGAGTAGAATAATTTGGATTTGTACTTCGTTGCTCGGACACATCGGGGTCTGTCAAAACATACATAAACAAATACATATATATACATATACACACACACACGTCTTAAGCCTGGGCTGGAATTATGGCATATGCTTTATTTTACTGGAATATTTGTTTAAAATTGCATCACCTTTAGGTTTCAATGAAGAATAACCTGGAAACTTGATACAAACCCACAAGCTTCATCAGACGATTAATGTTAAATAATTAGCACAAGTAAAGGATAAAAAAAAAGAACAAGTTGAACAAAAAAATGTAAAGTATTCATAATAATTAGACAATACACGTTGAATAAATGACATATTGAGCACTTTTGAAAAGTTAGAGGTTTGAAATCAACTGAAAAAAATGTGTTTGTAAAATCATACCTATCAGCACAGCAATCTGTTTCCTTCAGTGAAATACCAGTGTGCAGCTGGAAACCGAGCAAAACCATTTAAAATAAAAAGAAACGACTGTTAACGCTGCTGGCAGCAAAAAAAATAAAAACTCCAGCGCGCTCCAAATGTGATTGCTGATTGCGGAGCTGAGTGGAAGGAAAGAAATCTGAAATACTCACAGGTTTCGAGGCATTCGGCCTGTTCAGTTTCCCTGCGTCGTTTAATGACTCCATCAAAACGGTGAAGGCTCTCAAATACGCCGCAACCATCACATAATCAAAAAAAAAAAAACAAAAAAAAAAGAAAAAAAAAAAAAAAAGGAAGACTGAACTTGTTCTGGAGAAATTAATATTTGAATGTCCTTCTCGACAGAGTTTTGGTCGTGCAGTAAGCGTTCAACATGATTTATTTACGTAGTTTACGAGGCTGTTAATTATTGATATCCCAATTAGTGGAAAGTTGGGAGCCATGGTCATATCATAGGTACTTTAGTGGCGCCTGAGTGCTTTGCCACTCCTGGTATGAGGGGAAGGGAAAAAATATATAAATAAATAAATAAATAAAAAAGGATATCAGAAATGTATTGGTGTGTCTCCGAGTTGAACATAAAATCATGCTGACTTCCTTCAGACTACAATTCTGCCGTCTCGTTCCGTAATGTTTGTTTAGCTTCTGGGAAAATCCAAATATAAAACGAGAATTAAATAGATTTTAACTTTTTGAAACTTTCACTTCAATTTTATCTATTAATTTGCGGAATAATATGGCACCGCTCTGCACATGATGAAATCCTAGACCTCCACGAAACCTCCGTTTATAGAATATTATTTTCTAATATATTGTAAAGTAATGGAGTGTTAATTCGGTGGCATCATTTTGCAATCATTGTTAACTTGATATGAAAAAAAAAGATAACATTGTTGTGTTAGTTAGTTAAGTTGAACAAAAATAAAACACTGTAATAAACACCAGCAGAATAATATGGACCACAGAACGTGTGGTAAGTCATTTTAACACCATAAATATTTGTCAGAAGTATGGATGTTTTAATTTTAGTGGATTTGTAAAAGAATTCAAAAAAGCTAAAAAAAAAATATATATATATAAATGGAAGTAATTCCGTTAATCAGGTTTGGGAACATTATTTTGGTGCATGCGATCTCGTCTAGACCAACTACCAATCTATAGAGTATGACATAAAACCAGCCAAAAGATACAAATCCTTAAAAATTGACAAAATACAAAACAAAACAAAAAACCCCAAAACAACAATAACAAAAAAAAAGCCAACTGTCCTAAGAGGAAAAGTTTACCATTCTATATTATGTTCTACACTAAGAAGTTGTAACAGGGAAAAATATATTAAGTCAAGTTATCCCCGATACATCATTTAGACTGAACAAATCAGTCACAATCCACTTTATTTTCTTGAGGTTTCTGTATGCTAATTAAGCAAGCGAAGCGACGATAACCCACAGATTAATCTTTGTAAAACACGGCGGTTAATTGTCCATGGTAAAGAGGCGAGGGGCGCTGACAGAATTTCGTAGCGCGGTGTTGCATCTGTTTCTTCAGAGGAGTAAATGACTGACAGATATTGAGAAGAGAAATCGTTTTGGTGAATGCGGATGGGCCTCCATCAATAATGTATGCCAAATTAAGCACAGAGGCATAGTTACTCAAAGAAAGGTCAAAGTGAGCCAATAATGATTTTTTTAATGACATTTTGAAAGGAGAGCATTTGCATTCCTCTCAGGCATCATTGCTTAGACATGTAATAACAAATAAAGCGCTCAGGAACTCTACACATAATGCATTTGCGGTTTAAAGAAAGGAGATCCTTTCAGAAGCTTGCAGCTGATAAAAGGGGAAAACAAACCTACATCCTACTGTGATACCTGATCACGGAGATTATAAGAACTTGTGTTATATTTAAATACAGCTCCCCGCTTTACCACCCTGATCAAGGGGTGCGGCGCAGGCCGAAAGGTAGACAACCTCCGACAAAAAGTCAACTGACAAGGCGATCAGGAATCTCCAGTGGAGGCTGATTTATATTTTACTGGCAAGATTATTCTGCCACAGCTAGAGAGAGAGAGAGAGAGAGAGAGAGAGAGAGAGAGAGAGAGAGAGAGTCTACATTCTGGGTTTTTGATGAATAATGTCAATAAACCAAATGACAAGTGTTCTAGGATGTTTTTCGTAGGCTCCATGGGGCAGCTAACTATATTCCAGGGGTAGCTGTAAAGCCCCTGCAAGCCCCCTGGCATGGTAACAATGCTTGGCTATCCATCCCAGGATACTATTGCCCCAGATCTTAAAGTTCTGACTTTGTTACCTGAGATCCTCAGTTTGTAACTGTGTTACCCCAGGTCCTAGTGTCCTGACTCGATCACCTCAGATTTTTATGTTCTGATTCAATTAACCCTGATCAACAAGTTATAACTCAGTTGCAGAAGATTCTTAGGTCCTGGGTATAATGAAACATCTTACACCATATTACAAAAGATCCTCTATTACTCCAGATCCTCAAGTTATGACCTTATTACCTCAACTTCTAGTCCCCCAGATCTTAGAGACCTGGCTCTATTACCCCAACTCCTAGTCTCCTGACTATTACTCCAGATCTTCCTGTTCAGACCTAATTACCCTAACTGTCAGTCCTGACTGTACTACCCCAGATCCACAACTTTGGCCTTATTACCCCAACTCCTAGTGCAACATATCTTAGTGTCCTGACTCTATTATCTCAAAACCTAGTGTCCCTGTAGTACTGCTCCATATCCCAGCATCCTGACTTTATTATGCCCGATCACCAGGCTCTGATTATAACCCCAAGTCCTGGATTTATTAACCAATATTCTGAGGTATTAATTTTATTACACCAGATCTTCGGGTTCTGGCACTACTGCCCCAGATCCTAGTATCCTGACCTTATTACCTCAACTCCTAGTAGCCCAGATCTTAGTGTCCTATGATTGTTTCCCCAGGTCCTTAGGCTTTGATTCTTTTGCTCAACCCCATCGGGTTCCTACTGAATTATGCCCAAATCTCCAGGTCCAGAATCTAGTGCATTACTCTAGATCTTAGTGTCCTGGATCTGTTAACCTATATCCTCAGGCCTGACCCTAATACCCCAACGCCCAAGTATTACTCCAGATCCTCAAATAGTAACTACTATGCAAACTTTATAGTGTATTGCATTAGGCAATCTAGTCCTACTACCCTTTTACTAGTCTTACTACCCCAGATTTTCAGGCCTTGAGTGCATTAGCAAAAATACTTAAATTCAGTGACTATTTCCCCAGCTACTGACTCTATTAGCCCAGATCCTTATTTCTTTATTCTGGTTAACCCATAGTCTATTCCTAGCACAGTCTTATAAATGCAAATTCCTAAGAATCTGAACTATCCAACATGCATCTACTCCATCTTAGACTATTACTCCAAACACCAGAATCTACTACTTCTTTTCTTCTTTTCATCTACATCTTTTCCCACCTCTATGTGGGCTCGATGTTTCTGACCAACCTTCCACAAAAAGCTTGGTCCTGCACTTCCTCGGAGGTCAGACCCTTTCCCCTCAAATCATCCTTCACTATGTCCGTCCACCTCCACTTTGGCCTCTCCTCCTTCTCTTTCCCTGAATGTACTACCACTGACCCTACCTCTAATACCCCTTAAGACCCTCGCTGTACTACTCTTGCTTCTGTGATCATTCAAAACAGTCTCCCAATCGAGTGCCAAAAGCACTCTCACAAGCCATCGTATTTGAAGTAGCGCTAAGGTTTAAGGAGAAGGTCTTCGCAGGTTCTGACAAATTTGCCAACATTCCAACAATAATGTGTATATAATGTACTACTCCACCTGCTAACTGTACTACAAGGGAAGGTTGTATAACGGTTCCTCTCCTAACAGATCCGCAGTCTACTTTGCTTGCAGAATGATACTGTCGGAATTGCTGAACTTCACAAGGGCATTTTAAGGACTTATTTTAACAGACAATAGTGCAGATATCTCGTATCTAAAGCCCAGAGTGTCCACTGAGCTGACAGATGAATGTGATCCTTTCACACTTCTGCCACTAAAAACTTTGCATGTGGGGCTTTTATTATAACACGGTCAGACTATTCAGAGAGGCACAACAAAGCCACTATTCCTATTTTCAGCTTGCTTTGAAGTGACTCGGGTCACACACGCTTCCCCGAAGACAACCGCGCAAACCAAACAAAGGGAGCAACAATACGAGCAGGACAGAGATGCAGTTCTTAACCCTCCGTGTAACTGAAGGCGACAGAGCATCTGAATAACAACGACTTTCACCTTTATCGGGCTCGGACGTTAACGGGATCAGTAATCTCACCGTTATATCCGATTATCACACATGGCTAGCCTAATGCACTGAGTGTGGGGTGATAATTATATATTTATTTTCTGATAGACAGGCAGGAGGCGGGTGGGGCAGAAGGCTTCCTCCGCACCCACAGTGTCACTCGCAATGGGACAGAAACACCAGCCAGGCAGAAACACTCCAGATGTCACCAGCAGTGGAAGGTGTGTGTGGGTTGTAGGAAAATTGTGTTCCTTTGTTTGTGTTTATGTGCGTGTTTTTAAGGCAGTGGTGTTAGTGTGTGTTTTAGTGTTTGTGCTTCTATGCATGACAGCATACATATGTTATATCCTTGATTTTTTTTACTGAACAGACACAGACAGGAGAGAGAGAGAGAGAGAGAGAGGCAGAGTGTCACGTTAATGGAAATGTGTTCCTGTTTACGGCTTAATACACAAGCATTTGAGTACGTGAGTATCTGTTTAATGTGCACAAATTACCACAGACAGCCAAGATTAACCTGTCAAAGTCCAAATATTTGGAGAGTCGGAGTACCAGAATTCCGTTCTTACAAATAAATATAAAGTATAAAAGTCGTTATGTCCGGTGTACTAGTTGTGACCATTCTAAACAGTTTAATTCGGTTCCTCTACTGCACGTCAGAACTATTTCAGAATATTCAACACTCGTGTGCTGTCTGCACTCAAAACTAACTGGTGCAGAGAAGGGTGAGACAACATAAATAACACAAGAACCTAAGTAAGCAAGCGAGGTAGGAAAGTAAATAAATGAGTAAAAAAATAACAAGGACGCACATTATTGACTAAATAAGTAAATGCGAATGTAAGCAAGCTAAGTAAATAAAAATATCTAAGTAAGTAAGGATGCATGAAGTAAATAAAATGCACAAGTAAGAAGGTAAGTAAGTAAGCAAGAAAACAAGCAAGTAAGCAAGCGAGAAAGTAAGGAAGTAAGGAAGTACGTACGTAAATCAGTCAAATACGTAGGTCTAACTGAGGGTTGAGGATTAGGGTTAAGAACTTCCGACTGTTAACACGCATTGTAACGGGGCTGGGTGTCGTGTACTGGAGTGGGTGTGTCATGTTGTAAAGTGGGTGTGTCTCGTCAGACACAAGACTGCAGATAGACCCTTCTCAATAAGTAAGCAAGCAAATAAATAAGTAAGTAAATATATATGTTGGAAAGTAAGTAAGAAAGCAAACAAAGCAAGTACAAGAAGAAAGCGGGTGAAATCCTTTTCTTCACATATCCCAGCTTGTCAGGAAGCTGGGGTCAGAGCACAGGGTCGGCCGTGATACAGAGTGCAAGTAAATGACTAAGACAGAAAGTAACTAAAGAAGAAAGATCAAAAGATGATACCAAGAAGATTCAAGGTGATGAAATTGTGCATGCTGTACTCAATTCCAGCTCCCAGTTTGCTATTTTGACTTCTCAATCTGATAACTGTGCTCACTTTTTGCTTGAATAGTGTCTCACCTAAATAAAATACACTCACAACCAAACAGATGAACAGCGTTTAGCGCAAAGTCAGTCATGAGCATGTATTGTGTTTCTGCAACACTGATATAGTATAATAATACGGACTGATTTAGACAGTAAACGCGTGAATTAACCCTGTATATGCTGGGTAATCTCGGTAATGCAGATACATACCCGTGTTTATTAATGGCATCAGCATGAGGCTGGCTGGATCAGCGGTACTACAGGAGTTCTTAGTTTGGGTAAATACAGCCGGGAACCGTTACTTCACTGACTACAGACGGTGAAGTGTACCGGAGTTAAAGCTAACACCGCTGGAATAGGGCTCAGAATTCGGATAGATACAGTAAGAGAAGGAGCCCCCGAGATGGAGGAGAAGACGACAGCAGCCAGGACACACACCACTATTAATGCATTACCCAGAATTCTCCTGAATGGTACTCTTCCATCCTCTCAAAGTAAACTTCCATTGATTTCTCACGAGGAAATGCTGGTGGCAGGCTCTCATCTCCCAATCTGCTATCTAAATCACACTCCTTTCCTCTCGCTCTTTCAAAGACGTGGCGTTCCTACAAGTCAGGAAGCTTCTGAATGTACAGTAATTACCACAGCACTGAGCTCCAAACCACTCATCAGTGGCCTATTGTGAGCACTTCTAAAAAGTGACATAAAAATACCGCTAGATGTTGTAGGACATTTTTTTCTTCTTCTCGAGAAAAAAAACCCAAAAGTGGCATTATTTACTGAGCAGAGGCTGTGTCCTTTCTGCAGCAGCTTGCCAGAGGTAACCCTGGTATTTCTCACACCTGTGAAACGCATACGCTCCATACACACCCGGCGACCACGTCACGTGACCCACCAGATGCTACGGTACCGTGATGACGAGCTACGAGTGGAAAGTTACAGAGAAGCACGGATTAGCAGATCGCTGAAGAGTGAGGAGCAGCGGCAGTCTGAGTCACTCCACTCGCCTGTACACGGAAACAATGTCCGATCCAGACACTGAAGACTGGTAAGCATATTACCTCAACCCCAGTGCCACCTTCTGCCTGAGCAGCACTGATAAAGATATTTATTCAGGTAGCTGGACACATTTCCTGTTTTGAAGCCCCTGGCAGCATGGTATAACAGTATACTCCTAAATAAAAAGAAATACAACATCTCTAAAACGATCTAGTTGTCTATAACTCAATGGTGCAAAAATCCGCCTGATCAGAACCGTAAAGGCACGTCTGATCACGTACGTGACGTCTCGCTGCTAACCAACCAAGTGTGTAAGAATGAAAGTGTGTATGTTATGAGGGATTGTGTTGCAGTCTTAAACAAGCTCTCGCTTACCTGCGTACTGTCACACGTTATTAACCCTTCAGGGTCGGGAGCTTCTCCGGAGAAGCTCAGCAAGGTCAGCCGGAGTTCTGGCATTTTTCCACTGATATATATATATATATATATTTATATATGTGAAGAACGGTCAGAAACGCCCTTGTGCTCAAGTATACACGTTTACAATTGCACCAAAAAAAGTTGATAATATTTTTTCTCTCTCAGCTGACACTGGTTTTATCCAGATTCTTTTCGTAGTGATTTATCTAATTATCCAAATATCTTATTAGACTTGGAATTACTGATTTTTTGCTCTTCACTTTTTTTGAGTCAGATTTTTTTTTTTTCAAAGATCAGAATTGGAATCACAGACTATTGATGGATTGATTTTCATTTTTTTTCCTCAACCGACTGAATTTATCCTGATACATTATCTAATAAAACGTGGACTCTTTTTCCCCTTGCTCGAGTCTGACCTTTCCTCAAAGATTAATGATCAGATTGGCAGAGATGTTTATTTATTTATTTATCTAGGCCAACTCTGACTTCATCCAGGCACATTATCTTATTAGACTTGGACTCACCTGTTTGTCTATTTTGCTTATTCTTTTTCCTTCAAGTGGGACTTATGATTGGCAATTAATAATCAGATTTGGAATCCCATTTTTTAAATTCTGATTTTATTTATTTTAACCGACTCTGACTTCATCATCTTATTAATCTTATCACTGACTTTGACTCATTTACCCAATTATCCAGATGCGTAATCATACCATGTCTGACTATCTTCTTTTTTTCCACTTGAGTCAGACCATTTATCCAATACTGCATTACAGAATAATTTGTTTAGCCATCGAGTTAATCCCTTTCATCTGTCTCTGACTCCCAGCTTTGGTCCACAGAAGTGTAAAGCCACACACCTGAAGGCAACCTGATTTCCATTCGAGATGCTCTGTAACCCGGGAACACGAGTGTGTGAGATCTCGCTGTCCGATACACGATCTGTTCAAACGGCTGCTGTGAATTCAGACCTCATGGGTGGGAAGGAAGTGAAGAGGGCAACATTCTTCATCACACTGAGGCGAAAGAGCAGCAGGGAATTGCAGAGCCACTCTGAACGTTTCGAGGGAAACGCTGCATTATTCTGTTTGTGGTAATAAATGTATGTTAAAACAATCCATTTTAAAAAGAGCTCTGCATTATTGATATGGATTGAGCGAAGCCTCCAGCGTGGATATCATAAAAGACTCATCTAAATTCACAGGCCCCTGTCGCCATAATGTACACACACACACACGCACACGCACACAGCTATTTTAATACACTTTATTTTGCCTTTATTTGATATACATCTCTTATTTCCTATTCATGCGAGGAGTCGAGGGGAGAATTGACAATTGAACGCCGGTGTTGAATTTCAAAGCGGGGGAATAAAACATTCACCTATGAGGTTATGAGAAAGTGAAGATGTCTGAGAGAGAGAGAGAGAGAGAGGAAGTCTTTCTGATACGGCTACATGAGCAACGTTAAATATGTGACTTTGCTCTTCTATTTATTATCCCCTGCGGCTCTGCACCATCTTTCATCACGTAGGTCACATAAAACATGCTTAAAATATAATCAAAAGATAGAAAGAGCACCAGGCCCCATGTTCATGTGAATAATGCATTACGGTGGAACTACAGGATTCTCTTTAAACCTATAAAGTTCACTTGTTGACGCAAAGTAGCACTTGCACTGTAAACAAAGTGGGACAGTGCAGCTCTCCTTAAAGGCAGACACTGCGTCACGTTTCTGAAACGTCGGCTTGTGCCACTGGAGTCGGAATCGGAGCAGTATTTACGGACACATGGTTTTTACCGGATATCGCCGAAACACACGCCTTTCCTTTTTGGTTACAGGCGTTTATCTTAGAAAAGTAACTAAGATGTTAACAGCTAGCCAAAATGTGCACCTGAAATAAATGTGAAGCAGAAACTAGCTAGTCAATATTAGATAGCCAGGTTACGGTCTTACTGACTAGTTACCCATCATGGACACATTTACCTAACTGACTAGCAAACAAGTTTATGGCGTGTGGCATTAGGGTTGGGAACCGAAACTCAGGTCCAAATTAGAACCAACTCCAAAATGCCATGCTTATCGGTTCTGCGATGACCCTTTATTAAAACTTTAATTGTCAAAAAACAAAGGCTACAAATCTGTAAACTATCCAAAATTACACACAGTGAGAACAGGGGAATCTGTCATGTGGCTCGCTCACCTAGGATTTCAAAATAAAAGTCCCTGAGGCTCTCTGACCATAGCACTAACGGGATTTCAAAATAAAGGTCCCTATGGCCATAGCACCAACCGGATTTCAAAATCAAGCTGCACTCGTGAAACATTACATCTTGAACACGCTCACAAACAACAAGCTGTAAGCTTCATAAGACTGGCCTGCCTCGAGTTTCTATCTAGTATAATCACTCTAGGAGATGTGTGTACATGTCTGATCGCTACAGTCTACATCACTGCTTAGCGTCACTTAGCCACTGACAGGACAGCAAAGCCGTAAGGATCCTCCACACCATTTAAAAGTGTCAGTTTAACAGAATAACACTTCATGTCTTTTAATGCTGATGCATAATTATAAGGTTAAGAACCTTTCAGCTAATGTCAATCTGATTTCTAAATAAAATTCTTGATTCTTCAGTCAGAATACAAGTGAAAAGCATCATGCTGCTAGGATACTCGGGTTGTACGCGGCTCTTTGCATACACTGGAGGTGGTTTAAGATAATAAATAAGATAATAAAGATACAGAAATAGACAAGGAAGAATATATATATATATATATATATATATATATATACACTACCAGTCAAAAGTTTGGACACCTAATTCAATGTTTTCTTTATTTTTATGACTTTAAAAGAGACTGGATAATGATTGACTGTTGTTTCTCTTTACTTAGTTGAGCGGTTGTTGACATAAAAGGTTATTAGTGGAATTTCTTTCCTTCTTAATG
>JAQMYM010000038.1:3856576-3881746 GCA_030014255.1 Parauchenoglanis ngamensis | reverse complement strand
GAGAGAGAGAGAGAGAGAGAGGGAGAGAGAGAGAGAGAGCGGGGGAGAGAGAGGGAGAGAGAGAGAGAGAGAGGGAGAGAGCGGGAGAGAGAGAGAGAGAGAGCGGGGGAGAGAGAGAGAGAGCAAAAGAAAGAGAGAGAGCAAAAGAAAGAGAGAGGGAGAGAGATTTTCCCACGTCATTCACTCGCTGCTCTACTCGACACGTCAGTTTAAATATACAACGCGTTTTAAATATATGTATCGTCCAAACCTTAGTATGGACACTTATTCATTTTATTTATTTTATTACTATTTAATCAGTCTACTTGAATCTGTTTTTCATTGATGAGCTGCACAGTTAATTATATAATTTAGTCAGGATCGCAAACGCCATTTTATTTCTTTATTTCTTTATTTCCGTTTACTCCCCAGTGTTGTGCCTAAATAAAGTGCATTAGCATTACACAGCCGATTCATTCATCTCTTTCCGGTGCTTTATATGCATTTATGCTGGGATTGATCATAAAAATTTTGTCTTTTTTTTTTTTAAGGTTTTGTTCATTTTCTTAAAGGTTTGTTTACCAAAGTGTATTTATTATTATTGATTTATCATTTATATTTATGTAGTCATGTTTATTAAATGTCCTACTTCTGCTTTTAAATTGATCAATTCTTTTATTTATTTGTGTGGTTGTTTAATTAGTTAGTAACTTTGGTTTGGTTATAAATTTATATTTGTTCAATTTTCAAATTTCCCCTTTTTTGTTTCTAAATCTATCTGTCTATCCGTCTGTCTGTCTATCTGTTTGTTTGTCTTGGTAATTTTTATTTGCTTATTTACTTAAGTGTGTGTGTCTGACTTGTACAGTATTGCTAAAGCATTGAAATGTGAATGAATCTCTCTCTCTTCTTGTCTCTCTCTCTCTCTCTCTCTCTCCCTCACTCTCTCTCTCTCTCTCTCCCTCTCTCTCTCTCTTGCTCTCTCCCTCTCTCTCTCTCTCGCTCTCGCTCTCTCTCTCTCTCCCTCACTCTCTCTCTCTCTCTCTCACTCTCTCTCTCTCTCTCTCTCTCCCTCTCTCTCTCTCTCTCTCTCCCCCTCTCTCTCTCTCTCTCTCTCTCGCTCTCCCTCACACCTCAGCGGAACGTCCCAGCGCTCCCAGCCTACCTGAAAGCAAAGTTTGTGGCGAATTCCCCTTGTTGAGGCGCTCTTAGCGGTAATTGCTTTAACATTTGTTCCAGGTCAAGTAGTTAAGTGTGAATAATGACGTGTCAAAGCTGTACAGTAACGGCATCAATAGAGCAATTACCACTTAGCCAGGCATTATTAAGACACAAAAGCACATTATCCTCTGCGCAGGATATAATAACAGAGAAATTGGGTCATGAAATGGAATGCAGCTGTCTGTGATTGGGCCAGGTAAACGCAGCCAAAAGGTGGGCTCGGGAAATTATTCCCACTGTGTTAAAAAAAGAAAAAAGTAAGAAAAGAAAACACACACACACATGTATGCACTCCAGCTACAACTGGATACAGACTGAATGTCTTCGTTGCCAGAATTCGGATCCAGAACGATCTGATGTCTCCTATTTATAATAAAAGTCCGCCCTTTTTTTTTTTTTTTAAAACCTTTTTTTTCTTCATGAAATTGAAATGAATCTCGACTTCCTGACTTTCTCTCTGTGTTCTTAATTAACTGACACCGGTTTCAGCCGAGACCCTTAAGCGTGGGACTGGGGCCCGAACAAAACCGACAATGATTCAAGTCTTATTACAAACCTCCTTCGATATCATATCCTTTTTTTTTTTCCTTCTTTCGCTCCCTTTTTTCCCCCTGACCTTGAAGAGGCCGGAGATAATTAACAATGAGAATATGAAAATTAATCTTGCCGGGCGAGCGGCCAGCTCCGTCGTGTAGGTGGCGTGAACGCCGCAGACGTATTCATTTCAGAAAAATATATATAATGAACATCTTTTTTCCCCTCTGGTTCTTGCCTCAGAAGAGAAAGACCTCATAGGGCTGGCTGATGGACCAGGGCGGAGGGGAATCAGCAGCGGGGAGTTGAGATAATTGAGGAGGAATTGCTTTCGCTGTGACAATGAAACTTTGTTCTGTACAGTTAAAGGTTCGGCGCGACTCCGAGCCAACATTTCATCTACGTTCTTTAAACAGAAAGCGTAGGAGAGCGGCTTTGCTCTTCGTCATGCTACTTGGTTGGTAACTAGAGCAAGCTGTGCCTGATCGCATGGAGGCTGGAGAGTTCCTACAGGAAAAATCGGATCGAGTTTAACCCTCGGGTGCCCACCAACGTGCCCACGCGCCAAATCGAACGTGCCTGTTACTAATTATATCTTTGCGATAACACGATTTTTGATCTTTGTAATCGTACGTGACTGACACATGGAGTTATAAGGCAGGACATGTTCAGATCGGCGCAGCGCGGTTCGGTTGGTTTACTTGATGTTGGAGACAGCGGCCAGAGACGCGTGAAAGAAGGTGCGCAAAGCTGCAGAAGTTTCCGAAAATTTTAGTAAAGATTTTAGAAAATGGGGCTTCGACTTGTCAGTGGCCAAACCGTCTCTTTACACGGTGCTGCAGGTCAAATGGGACCTCATTACAGAGAGAGCTGAGACGGTTCTGAACATTCTGATATAAAACACACGGGTATAACCTTATACGCAAGTGCCTTCAAAGGTGAATTAAAAAGGGGGGGGGGGGGGGAATTGAGAAAAGAAATTGAGAAAATGGGCCCCAAAGGGTTAAACGCGGCAACGCTTAGAAGATCAGCTAGGTCAAAAGATCTGCTATCTCGTCCTGGATGGGATTTCTGAGAGGTGAGAAGAGGAGGAGAGAGAGAGAAAAAAGCGCATAATGGAATTTATATCTATTATCGCTTCTTCAAGTTCCTGAATAAATCCAGGCGCTTTCGGATTTCACGTTGTTTCTTTCTTTCTTTTAAAGCGTGATGTCTTCACGTTCACGCTGTTCTCTGCTCCCGCCACGATGTTGACACACGAGCCATCAGCGTCACTCAGGGAGCTAAACGACTTACTGAAACAACAAAGTCGTCTCATTAGCAATATTAATCAGTATGTTAAAACTCCAGCATGCTTTTATCTCTGACAAATGTGCCACTATGAGCTTAATCATCTCCTCCAGAAGCCAAGCCAAACAGGGGCGCGAGGGCGTGAAGACGAGACGCCGACGCCAAACGAAATAAGCCGCGTACGCTACGCCGCCTGGATACGGAGCTGTGCTCCTGACCCGCAGTGTCCTGCGCTCAGATGGAGATGAAAGGGTCTTGTATATCATTTTAATTTAGATAAATGTCGAAAAAATAGATGTTTCAGACTGATACGCCTATCTGATGGGACGATAAAGCAACTTCCCTGCTTTGAAAAATGAAAAGTGTGTTTGTTTAAATAACTGTCTTGTGCTGGTATATAAATACAGTATGTGTGTGTGTGTGTGTGTGTGTGTGTGTGTGCTTTCTTAAATTGACTAAAAGCCAACTGACGCAAAGACTTTACAATAATATCATTAAACATTACATATTGCTTTTACAATTCAGCACTCTCCCAGTGTTGGAGTTATTAGGATCATTATTTACAGAATTTCGCACTTCTCCCTCTCAGTATCCGCTTATTACGAAGACCAGCGCAGAACCGCCGCGGTTACACAAATATAACAGTTTTAAAGATTCAGTTTGTGCGTTTGTTTTTATTTAACGTCAGGAATGCTGTTCCAGTAAAATGATCCACTCCGCGGAGGTGAGCTGCGGCCGGGAGAGTCACTTACACCACGTCGGGTCACTAACCGGTAAAAGGAAAGGAGGACATGGTATACTTTTTATCCACTTCTAGTTACATTTAATGTTAAGGAAAGCCCTTTCTCTCTTGAAGGTAATGTGTGTTACTAAGAAGCCAGAAACTAAATAAAGAATGAAACACACGCTTGAATCGCTTGAAAAAGAATACACCATCAGACGGAAAACTCCCACGGACGAGTCGCGCTGCATGTGTAAAGACCTTTATTCTGCAGCTACTTACTAACATTAACATTTTAAATTGATTAATCCACAAAATATGCTTTTTTATCATCTTATGCCTGTATTGTTGTCAAATAAGGTTTACTTTATAGCAGCTATAAACAGTCGGTCCCGCACCGGACTAACACTGGAGACTCCTTTCCTTCTTGAAAGCTTCACGATATCGATCACTACTTACTAATCCAGTCATCTGTTTATATACAGTATTTACTTTCCCTAGATTTATTCAGTTAGCTTTATACTACACTGCACGTCCAGCGTACCTACAGCGTGAAGTCCCTGTGAATGAGCGGTTACTATAGAAACCATACCAGATCGGAACTTTAATATAGATTACAGAAGAGTAAACTCAGACCGCAGCATTTCACAGCGATGTGTCAGAAAGGTGTTTCCCGATCAATAAAACTCCTTACTTAATTACAAACATCACGCCGCGCGCTGGTTAATTCATATCTGACTTCGGTATGCGTTTTTTTTTCCCCAGGCCCAGAAAATGAGCTCCACTCGAGCTGGAACCTTTTTATCTCCTCGATAAAGTCAAACAGGTTTAACCGAGAAACGGGCAAAAATAATAATCTGCTCTCATCACAGCTGTGATTCACCTTCACGGGAACAGAATGCAGTAAATATATAAATATAAATCCAAGCTGCTCCTTTAATAAGCCGATCTGCGTAAACATCACTCAAAACAGACAATCCCCATTGATGTAAATGAACAGTACATAAGTGAATGACTAGCGAAGGTCAGTCATGTGGAACCTGCGCTGCTGTAGCGCGTGAGTACGGAAACACACGGAGTGTCTTCATTACTCGTCTCTGGTGAAATATTACGAATATTGTGATGAATATAATGAAGACTGAGCCGAACGGAAAGCTAATCCAAGCAGTTAGCTCGTTTACACGTAAAGCAAATAAAATAAAGTCGTGTCCTGTTTCCGCTGCCTTTTATTCCCATCCCTCGTTTTGCCTTCAAATCTACGCAGATGACTCGGACAATGAACAGAACAACGTGATGTGATGAAAGCAGGAAGGTCAAAGGCAGGACTTTTTACCCTTTTTTTTAAAGAATGCGTTCATGTTAATAGTCCTGCCACTGAAGAAACACGTCAGGGTAGAAGTGAAGGATTGTAATTAAGGGATTTGAAATATATTAATAAATAAAGGAAAAATGGAGGACGATCAATTAAAATGGCTCAGTGATGAGCAGCAGCAGATCAACTGTAATAATAATAATAATAATAATAATAATAAAGACAGGAGAAGATAATACAACATGATGAGAGTTGTGGCCAAGAAACCTGGTTTAAATAAGAGGCTTCAGAAATTCGTGTTTGGAAAGGGTTTGGCAATGGCGTTCAGGACTGTTGCTAGGGTGAAACTGAGATTTGATAGACAGACAGAAAGCGGCAGCTGATTGGCCCAGGGTGGGCTGAGGGCGGGGCCACCTATTGCGCAATAAACAATAAGTGCAAGATAAAAAAAATCCCAAATACAATGAGTTCGACAGTCTCCAGTCTAAATCTCCAAAATCTCTCTCTCTTTCTCTCTCTCTTTCTCTCTCTCTCTCTCTAAGACGTGTATTATGTGGTGGTTAGAGTGCCGTAAAAACATTTACCAGCGATGAAAAGGGAAAAATAATCCCAGTATTGTAAAGTGTAAAAATGACCCTCGTATGAATGCGACTATTGTTTAACTGTAGAGCGATAAAGCGCGCGGACGCACACACACACACACACACACCCATAAACACACACACAGTATACAGCTCTTTCTGTTCAGCGCGTGTCCATCTGACCCACTTCTACTTTGTTTGTTTGTTTTATTTATTTATTTATTTATTTTTGGTAAGTGAAAAACTATTAGCATAACTGATTTTCTATGCAGCTCTTATTAATTAATATCACATCTGCACACGCTGCAGCGGCGTCAGAACCACGTCGCAGGGGGTCGGAGCACGCCGATGAAAGGAGAGAGAGAGAAACAGATGCAAGAAGTTTTGCTGCTGAAATTCAGAATCTTCTCAAAATCTCCGTTTAAGCTGAGACACCAAAATTAAAATGGAACAAGGACAGTGTGTGTGTGTGTGTGTGTGTGTGTGTGTGTGTGCGTGTTTGTGCGTGTGTGTGTGTGTGTGAGAGAAACACAAAAACTTAATCTTAAAAACAAAACAAAAAACATTTTTACCCACCATGATCCCATATTTCACCCTCCATCATTCCTTCTTTATTTCTGACCGTTCTCTTACTCTTCCCTTCTGCTTTCGCTCCCTCTGTCCTCCCGCCTCCTTTCCTTACTTTCCCCCCATTTCGTTTCACCTTTACTTCATTTGTTCTTTATCCCCCTTCTTTTTCTTGTCCTTCCTTTATTTCATTCTTTCCTTCCTCACGGCCTTTCCTGCTCACTTCCTTCTTTCTTCCCTTCTGTCCTCTCTTCCCCGCTTATTTCTTTCCTTCATTGTTCTTACCTCCGTCCTTCTTTCCTTGGAATTGTATTCCATCGTTCCTCCCTTTGTTCTTTCCTTTATTTCTTACATTCCTTCCTTCCTTTCAGGCTGCTTCCTTTTCTTCCCTTGTTCTTTCCCCCTTTTTTTCTTTCCCTCTCTCCTTCTTTTATTTCTCACTTTCCTCCCTTCTTTCCCTGCTTCCTTCCTTCTGTCCTACTCTTATTCTGTCTTTTCCCTTCCTTTTCATACCGCCTTTCCTTCCTTTGTCCCTTTCCCTTTTTCCTTCTATTATTCTTTCCTTCCTTTTCCCTTGCTTTCTGTCCCTCCTTCGCTCCTTGTCTTTCCTCCTTCCTTCCCTCTTTCCCACATTATGTAATGTACATATTGATTATTATTGTTATTATTATGATGTGTCCCGTGTTTAGCTCTTTGACCTGAGCTCTCTCTCTTGAACTCAACACAAAAATCATTTGTTTAAAATGTCTACCTGGCAAAACATAGCACTTGATGTGTGTGTGTGTGTGTGTGTGTGTGTGTGTGTGTGTGTGTGTACAGAATTGCATTCCCCTGCATTCATTCATCACAGTAATGTGAACTTGTGACACGGCCCATGATAGGTTCATCGAGCGCCAGGCCTGAGCACACAATTACCGCTGATTTGCTCATCTGGAACCGCAAACACAATCGAAAATAATGACTCTCTGCATCCCGCATATTTGCATAATAACAATATCACTACCTTAAATGAGTCGCTGGAGAAACTATTTTTCTTTCTTTCCCTGATAATGACTCTGTGTGCTTGTGCGTGCGCGCGTGCGTGTGTGTGCGCGCGTGCATGCGTGTTCATTTTCTCATTTGTGTATTGCGCCGCTGCGTGAGTGCGGGGTGATCCGAACTACAGAGAGAAATAAACAAACACAATGCGCAGACAAAACAAGCGCATAACAAGACACACTTAAAAACGAAGAAGGAAAAAAAAACAGAGTATGACTGTGGTTAGGACATGTCTGCTGCGTGTGTGTGTGCGTGTGCGTGTGTGTGTGTGTGTGTGCGCGCGTGTGCGTGTGTGTGTTCGTCCTTTCAGGTAGTGTATGTCCCACTTGTACAGTAGGAGGCAGCGATGGAAGACAGGTGAAGTGACAGAACATGCAGGATCACGGGTGTGAGAAATATATTCATGAACAGCAGGCTGTGTGTGTGTGTGTGTGTGTGTGTGTGTGTGTGTGTGTGTGTGTGTGGTGATGGATGAGCTAGCCAGACTGCTGGACAGGTAATACAGCACTCTGGGAAATAGGTAAATAAATAAATAAATGAGGGAAGCACATAAATGAAGGGACAGAGGGAAGCACGTGAATGTCCGGGGGAGACACTCATGCGTTAAGGTAGTGCAGGACACTATCTCTCAGTCCACACACACACACACACACACACACACACACACACATCTCCATCCCACTATGGGAGTCCTTAAAACAGGATGGAAATATAAAACTGTATAGTGAGGAAATAAATAAAACAAGCCCAGTATGGTATAAATGTCGATATTCTCTGCGCCGCTCGGCTGTACGTTCTCCTGAAGACGCCTCAGAAACTGATCGATGTTTGATTCGGACCTGCGAGGTGTTTTACAAATAACTGCGGTGCGATGGATCGTGTAGAATGAAGCAGACTTTATACGTCATGCAAGGAAAAGAAGAAAAAAACCAACAGTTTTGGAAAGTTTCTTTAACGGAGCTTTCTGCTCTGATGTGAAAATATGAAAAGAACGAGGTGATCTCGTTATCGCCATCAGTTTTACAGACACAACATTTTCTCTTATTGTCTTTTTGTGTGAGAAGAGTAGAGAGTGCCGGCACGCCGCTGCCTCGTCTACCTGTCAACATAAACAGGCAGATTTCGTTTAACCCCATTTTATCCCGGCTTGGTTATATCCAACTCGCCCTCACTAGGCAGCTCTCTGGAAGAAAAGCGCCATCCACCCTCTTCCGCGTACACGAGCTCGCACTTGGCCAGTGTCGCCTGGGTTGACAACGAAGAAAAGTAACGCTGCTCATCCAGAGGTTTCCCTCGACCCCTGTCTCGCTCGTTATGGACCTAGATCTGCATTCGGGTCTCTGTGAAGCTTAAAGCTCCATAGCTGAACTGGATTGAATTCAGAGCCTTTAATATCTTAGGAGACTGTACATTCGGGACCACTGTAAAGAGTGAAGAGTTTAATGGTAGCGTTGTCCTGAGACATGATTAGACTTACTAAACTGGTGAACTAACGTCTCTTCTCTGCAAACACGATCCTGCGTGCGAGTCAGCAGTAACGTGGTAGGGCAATGCACGCATGTTTAAAGTCTCGAAATGAATCTAATCCATGTAGAGCAGCGGTAAAGGTGGGCTTGGGTGAATTACGCTGGTGCAGAATGTGGCATTAGAGCGTCGATGCTTATCGTTTAGGAGGTGCTGTATGGAAAGGTTTGTTTTGGGGTTTTTTCTGTTAGACTTACGCTGTGTCTCAATCCATAAATTTTCATTAATACACTTCCATGTAGTACACTCGACAGGCAAGTCGCGCGCTTACTTATTTACTTATAACAGCACAGGTACATCCGGCTTATTAATATGTTACTGTAGCGGCTCACACACTGGGACTTGAGCCACAGACGCGAAACATAATCTAAACCTGATAATTAATGGATTTAAAAAACAACAACAACAACAACAAAAAAAACATGTTTAACAATCTATAAGTAAAATCTATAATCAGGATTTGTAAGCGTCACAGAGCTTCGTGAGGTTCATCAGCTCAGGAAAGTCTTCAGAACAGAAGAGTTTGCGGTCTCTGTTTCCTGTTGCGCGGCGTTCCTGAAGTGACTGCGCTGATGTGAAAGTTTGTAAGTCCGTCAGTCCGAAACAAAAACGACGTTAAAGGCGTTAAATTCGGAACCCTTAAAGGTTCTCGTAGACAAGAAAGATGGCTAAAACAAAACGGAGAACAACTTTCAGTCCTGATCCAGAACATTCTTGCAGAGAGCAAAAGAAAACAGACGAGTTCTTAGTTTTTTCCTCTCTGTAGAACCTTAAACAGGGAGCAGAAGGTAGCATGTAGAAGTGTTGTATTTCACCGCTATTTAGCGGGAGCTGAGATTCTTGTCCTCACACTGTCCACACACACACACACACACACACACACACACCTTCTCCTGAGGCTCACCAGCATGCTGGTTGATGATCACCGATCTACAGGGTGTGTTAAGCATGCTCGGGGATGTTCGGTGGATGTTTTTATGCTCTTGAACACACTGATGCTCGTCGGTGCTCTCCGCTGAGCTCTGGGAGAGCGCACACAGCTCACAGCAGTGGAGTTTCATGTCCTTTTACTTGTGCAGCGTGTGTGTCGTTCACACATCTCCACACATGGAGAGCTTCTCCTTATGTTCCTCGTGCTGATGGGAGCCAGATTCTAGCTTCCACTGGAGCCTGAATGTTCTTTTAATAAAGATACAGTGCTGCTATTGTGTAGACCTACGTTCCAGCTCTAACCAAGGTACAGTAAATAAGTATATTACACAAATAGTATCAGCTGGCCCTTCAGAAGCTGGCTACACTTTTACAACTAAAACCTTATCGTGAAACAGCAACTCAGTACACTTCCTGGCCATGTAGGAAAAGAATAAATAACAACGTGACTGTGTGATTCTGTAATCCCTAAAACGGCACATCTTAAAAAATCCGCTTTATTCAGTAATCGTTTCCGCAAGAAAATGCGAAGTGTGACGTGCGGAAAAAGAAAGACGAGTGCGGCTCGTGGTGGACGGACGCACGTGCCGGGCGGGTCGGCGTGAGCTAGGAAATGAAGTTTGTTGTCTCTCTGACGAAGCGTGACCGAGTAGGAACCCTTTGATTCTGAGACCCTGCTCATTTCACCGGGGCCAAGCATGCACCTGAAGTGAACGGGAGAAAACGGGATGGGCAAAAAGCAAGAAAAAGACGAGTGCAGGTCAGAGCGGAGGTCATGTGTGTGTCGGGTAAGTTGGCCTGAGGCGTCATGTGAAGTTTGGTGGCTCGCAGATGAAACTCCTTTTATTTCAATGGGGCAAAATAAATGAGAGAAAAGGAGAAGAACGAGAGAACGGGTGTGCCTTACCGACAGCTGCACTATTCCCGGACAGCACGGACGAGCTGACGTTCATTCGGCGTCAAAATCTTGAAAACTGTGGGAGGAGAAGCAGGACAAAAAAAGTGGTCTGAGCAACAATAATAATAACAATAAAACAACCAGCGAACAACAGTGAACTAATTAAAGGTCATTTTTATCTATTTATAGTTACATTTAATGTTCTGTTTCCTCACCAGCCTCTCTAAATAAGCCTATAAATAAATGTAACGCGTCATGGTACTAAGGAACCACAGTAATGCGTAAACCTGTCCCTTCTGTTCCTGCGAATGAGCTGCTACTACAGGAACCGTAACATTCCTGACCCGTCACATTACATCAGGGGTTGAGTCGCGTTTTGCATATTTTCAGATCCCTGCTTCAATGAGCTCCATTTTGATGCCAAGCTTATTACTGTATCATGTCCATGTGTCACCATAGCAACAGTGTGAGTTTGTTTACGCGGTTACTTGGAAAACTACGTCAGAATCTTATATTTCAAATATTTAAATGAGGATTCCATGACGTAATAATAAAGAGGGGATCCTCGGCCTCGTTTCGACACCAGGATTTCCTGCTACCCCTAAAACTAACTTCACCAGCGGCGCGGATTTATAGCGAACAAATGCACGTTTTTCTGTCAAAACTTGGAACAGCTTGGATAGTGTTCATTAAAGTGCTTTGAGACGATGTTTAAGATTAAAATTTCTCAATTCTGTTGCGGGATCAGGAAGGTAAGGCATCTCACATCCGATTCTGCCGGAATTGAAGACTTGAACGATGTCCTTTGAGCCGAACCAGACTTTAGAACTTTTCAAGTATTCAAAATGGTTCGCTTTTTCAAGGACGAATGAATCCGAAACACCGAAATTCATTTTCAAAATGGCCAGCATTCCTACATTCTGGTTTATAATCACCCGCAGCAGTCCAGCGCACGTGCAAGAAATCAAATACGCACACAAGAATGCTTGAAGGGAGAGAGAGCGAGAGAGAGAGAGAGCTAGCAGTCGAGTGTTAGTTGGCGAAGTGCGAGATTAAGATCGTGTCCAGAAGGCTGATTTCTTGCCGTGGTGACTCGGTAAGCTGTGTCCAGCTGCCGTTGTGTTAATAAGCACATCGGTGTTCCCTGTTGTTCGTTTCTATCTCTTTTAGCCTGGGGGATTTCGAGTGCCAGCGAGATAAGAACTTCAAAGGCGCAGAAAAGTCAGCGAGTGGGTCATACTGACGTTTAAGCGTGCGTTTCTGAGCACGTTTACCTGAGTCGACGCAAATGGCTACGTTTGATGTGCAGCTTGGCTTCTTAAGGAGAAGATAACCTCCTAGCGTTTGGTAAAGCTTTTAAAGAACTAAAAGGCTATCGAACAAAACACAACGTTAATCCAAATTAGGCCCTGTGATGTCCAATGAAGAAGGAGCGCTGTTTTAATAAGTTCTGTCACGGAGGGAGCAGGTAACTCCGGATACGTCAGGTCTGACAACTCTGCTGTGTTGATCAACGCTACTTATTATGCGGCATGCAAAAGGGGTTTATGGTAAGCGGAGGAAAAAAGTAACACAGAATGACAACAGCCACCAATTATGTAGGAAAAAAAAAACCCAGAAAAAGAAAGAAATGCCACTTTGCCTGCGACAGAAGCTGCCCTGCAGTTTGGGAGGTTATTTCTGATGGTTGGTGAGAAGAAGTGCTCTTAGGTAAATGACTCAAAATGTGTTTTAAAGGGTTTTTTTTTGTTGTTGCCTCCAACGGCACGCTGTTAATGCTCACTGGGAAGGCCACGAACCGCTTTCAGCTCATACAATAGCCTGATGAGATGCCAGGGAATGCTGCATGCAATGCTGAGGCCATTTCTCATGACATTTTGTGATTAGTATGTTCTTCTGGAAGGAAAAAAAACAAAAAACACCAACAACGAATGACTTCCTTTCTTTTTGTCCTCCAGTGCTTTATTTCTTTACTTTCTCCATTTTCAGTCCAGGTGATTGCAATAAGCTACATGCCTGAGCAGAAACGCGGTTTGAAATAGTACCAGAAGATCAATACGCAGTAAAGGTAAATGCATGCATAATTAATGAGCTTCTCATGCATATTAATGCTGCGCGTTAGGCTGGGGGTGTGGCTACTGGAGGTCTTGAAGCTCGAGGCAGAGCGAGACAGAGAGAGAGAGAGTGAACTTTTTTACCGCATGCTGTCACAGCATGACGCCGAGAGCCGAAGTCAAAGCAGGCGACGCAGGCAGCTTCTATATTCATCCAACCAATCAGCTTTCACACCTTCTCCCAGTTTAATCAAAGTGAAAGGAGGCAAGAAAATATGTAACAAGGTCAATCTGAATTTAGTTCCTGGCACAGGAAGAATTATTTTTGTCATTTTTTTGTCATGGCATTACTGAAAATAAGCTCTTTCTTGAAATATTCCCGATAATACGCTCGACGCTCCTTTAAACCGTACATATGATAACTGGCATGAGTTTACATCTAGGTGACATTTTTGGCCTGAAGCCATTCACGTCAGCCAGAGAGAGCGATAGCCGAACTGAAACAAGGTTAAGTGCTTGGCTGAAGGACACAGTGGCGGTCGCCGTAAGCAGGAACGCGACACGACCTCGCCTCGAAGCCATTTCCTCTCACCCCTGATCTACCATTACGCACGCCTTCACCGCACACCATTTACCATCACACACACCAATAATCTAATAACTAGAGTGACTGCAAGTCCATGGAGTTCAAAAATAGAGAGAGGCATTTCTCATAAAGTAATTAATGGCCATTTCAGATCGACGGGTAAACAGGTAACCGAACTCGACACCAACAAAATACGCTCGCGGATAACACCTCTGCATGGGCAACGGTAAGGACGGAATTTGATTTGACCTTGCTGTGACCTTGCCTCTCTCATGAGTCAAGTTTTATTGTCATGTGCGGATACCAACAGGGCATCGTTACCAGTAATTAAACTCGTGATCTCAGAGCACCCTCAAATTTTGCACAGCAGAGTAACAGTTAGTATTCAAATTTAAATCTAAATATAGAAATGTAGAAAAGAAAACCTGGAGTAAAAGATGATTCTATACAAATCCTACAAACATTCAACCTGTTGTCCTTGAGATGAGGTGCTGTAACGGGAATCTGGCACAGAAGCACATAATAGTGCCGCAATCTAAGACATGACCCGGCTGCAGTCAGATGTTTACATGCGCGCATCGCGGACTTTCAGGGATTTCTCTGAACCGTTAGCTTTCCAGGGAAGATCGACTGTACAACATACAGCTTACAAAACTCAAACACTGCTCAAAAACTCGAGAATTTGGTGCATAGGTTTTCATTTATTTTTGGGCTTTCTGAAATCAGCACGGTCACAATTACACATACACCCACTTCAATACACCAAGGCCTGTTAACTTCCTGTTAGTGATCAGGCGTGACTACAGCTGGGAGCTTCTCTGTGCACAACATAAAAAGGGTTTCTCTGACGAGTAGAAGTTATTGGAGGTGTAGCCACTTTTCCAAGGTCTGGAAGACCCAAACTGACACCATCAGCTGAGAGGAAATTGGTTCGCATGGTCAGGAACAACCCAGGAACCATAGAGGCACAGTCCTGCCATGAACTGGAAGCTGCTGGAACACCGTCTACAGTCACGAGAGGTTTACATCTCCATGGACTGAGAGGCTGCAGTCCAAGAAAGAAGCTCCTGCTCCAAAATCCACATCTTCTGAAGTTTGCAGCTGAGCACACGGACAAAAAAAAAAAACCTTATGGAGGAAAGTTGACAAAGATTGAGTTGTTTGGCCACAATGAGCAGAGGCACAGAGGAACCCTGTAGCAGCTGTTCAGCATGGTGGTGTAACATCTCACTCTGGGGCTGTTTTACTGCCAGAGGAACCGCTGCACTGCACAGAGTGGAGGGAATAATGAAGAATTCTTCAGCAGAACCTCAAACCATCAGCTGAAACAAGTCCTGACCTCAACCCTGTCGAAAATATGAGGACCGTGCTTAAAAATCGGGTCCCTGCCAGAAAACGCACACATTTAACTGAACTCTGCCAATTCCGCCGAGAAGAGCAGTCAAATAGCCAAGCAGAATCTCGTTGATGGCGTCTGGTCAAGGGGAAACTCGCTAAGGGACAGGTCACCAAATATTAGCCGTGCTGTATGTATGATTTTGACCCTGTGCTGATTTCATAACAGCAAAAATGAATGAAAACTTCTTGCGTTCACATGCTGTGCATTCTTCCCCAGAAAAAGAACTGTTCAGTGAAATCGCTGCACGCTCGCCATTGCCATCGCACTCATGTCCGTGATGAATGGATGGAAACGTCTGACTGTATATATTGTATATATATTGTGAAAAATATGGCAAGTATATTTGATGTGAAGAAAGCTGATTTAAAATGTACAGTGAAAAAAAGTCATTTGAAAAGAGGATGAGAAGAATACACCGCTACACCTAAAGCAGTTCAAGGCTCGGTAAGATACGTAGGGAAAAAATAAATAATGAAGATAAAGAAACAGGGAGAAAAGTTGGAACTCCAGAGCAGCATCCGCCCACGGGAGCAGGAACGGTTGCCACAGTAACGCTCTCATGCCAGGAAGCACCTGCGTAGCGTTCCTGTTTTCACCTCTTTTTTTCCGGTAGGGAGAAAAAAACATTCTGTATGAACTCATTTCTGCCTTTCATAAGCGACAAGGCGGAATCAATCAAATGCGGAGCTAAAATAAACAACGGGATCATCATGATGCCGTTCCTGAATCAAAAATGAGAGGGGGAGAAGTGTGTGTGTGTGTGTGTGTGTGTGTGTGTGTGTGTGAGTGGTGAAAATGTTCCCGTGAGGAGTGTGCGCAGGTCGTGAGCGTTTACGTGACTCTGCGAGGCTCTGAAACGCACGTGTGGAGAGAGTGTGTGAAATAACGCGTGTGCGAGAACAATAAAGGATGGAGGACGAGTAACCGAGTGCGCGTGGGAATAGACACGCTTTAATCTCTGAAGAGTGCCTGAACACTTACTAGCGGAACCACAAGGGAGGAGTGTGTAATAAATAATCAATAAAATAAATAAGACATTGCTGTGTTGTGCTGTTACAGTAAAAGGATCAGCGATGATGAAGCGGAGTTCCTGTTTCCACGCTGAAGATCATTTTCCTACAGCGGCACGTTCAGAAACGCTTTACTCCTCTTACAGCGTATTTAAAAAGACGGACACTGGATATTTTTATCCGTTTATAGTTACATTTAATCTTGTGGGAAACAGCTGAGAAAAAAGTGAGCTCCTGTTCTCACTTACGTTACAGCAGCTGTCAGTCCTTCCTCATCATCAGGGTTCCATATTAGAACCAAAATAACCAGCAACGGTTCTGCGATAACTCTGTTAAAAATAATGTATCGTTAACAAAACGGTCCAAAAACATCCAGTGCGAGAGCGGGACCATCTGCCGTGGTAGCTCGCTTCGCTCACCATGGCTAGCTCGCGCCAAAGTGATATCAAAATTAAAGTCCCCGTGGCTCTCTCGCCAGAACACCAACCGGATTCCGAAATCAAACTTCCTGCGGCTCGCTAGCTGTAAACAGGATTTCAAAATAGAGGTATTTTAGAAAGTGATCATTAAAAGCGGTATCTTCATTTTTCCACAGCTGTATATACTCATTAATTTGATTTTGTTTTGATATCTACGTTTTTAATTTGACTTATTTTTTTTCCCTTTGGAATCGAAACGAGGAATCTAAAATTCAAACGACACTCGCTCCTTCTTTTTCACTCATCCTGTCTTTTTTCTCTCTCAACGTTAATAAAGCGAGCAAATAAATAAACTCGGATAACAGAACCATTCTTTACAGCCACGTTGAGCAGAAAAGCATCCAACAACACTTCAACGCTGTCAGCCAGGACGCCGAGGCCGCGCTGGTCACGCAAAATTACCAGCGCTAAAGGTTGGAAAAGGACCAGGCGAGGTTTTCTATTTTTACTTATTTTGTTCTCCAAATGAAACTTTTCACAAACTTGTTTTCGTTTCGAAACTTTGGAAAAGCAGCCAACAAGTGCAGAGCAGGTGGGAACTTCTACAAGACAGTTGGAATAACAGCCCTGGTGGTGGCTCCTCATGACGCTCATGACAGAGCGCCAAGAGCTTCGCAAAGCTGTCATCAGAACTACTCTAAAGAATCGAAACTACACAATTACTATTTTTTTTACTCGCTGCACGAGCTTCGGCGATAAAAGAGCCGTAAGCGTGTCCTTCTGCGGACGAGCAGACGTGGCGGGATGAAACGCTCCGTGTACGAAAAGCTTCGGCGTGTACAGGACGTGAAGCGGAAAATCGGAAAGAAGAAGAAAAACAACAACGGTAATGTTCATGTAAAAGTATTTTAATTTATACATGCTACCAACTGTGTAATTGATGTTTTCTTGCGATGAACTGCAGGAACTGGTATCAGTGTACACACCCCAAAATCCAACTAATTATTGAGAAGACTGCAAATTACGATGGCCCGAGGTGATCCGGGTTCCTGAAGCTATGCACGGGCTGGTAATGAACGACGGAAAACGATCCCGGTGCGCAGAAGAGTTGCTCTGCACCGAGGGTGCCAATAAAATATAAGTGGGCTCATTTTGAAAAGTGACAGGGAGTAAATAGTAAAATGGGCTCGAGCTCCTGTGTGCTCAAATAAAAGACATTTAATCACAATAAAAATAATACGCTTAATGTATAATGTATAAAGTCACTTATTGCTACAATGCAACTATGTGGAGCTGCAAAATACGCAGAAAGGGTGTGTGTGTGTGTGTGTGTGAGTGCATTTAGAAAACCTAAAGGGGGTGTGTGTGTGTGTGTGTGTGTGTGTGTGTGAGTATTCACTACAGCAGTAACTGAGCAAAGCTTCACGGCACCTCGCAGAGTGCTGAAACACAGCAGGGGGTCGGAGGATGCCGAATTTGCTGGAGGGGCTGTTGTGAATGAGGCGGGTGCGTTTCGTAGTAACCTCCACTAAAAACTGGGTCATCGCTTCACACACACACACACACCCACCCGCACGCACACACACACACACACACACATACCCAGTATTGTGTCACCGGATTGGATCCCACTGGCTAAAAAAGACACAGAGAAAAATAGGTACAGCAATTTTTCTGGCAGAAAAAAAAAAAAGTCGAATACGGCAGGATGGAAATTCTTACTTTCGAGATCTAGAGAAAGAGCGAGCGGATGCACAAAGAGGCATGTGGGGTTAATCCTTACCTCCAGCTAAAGGGTACACGGCCGGGCAAATATGTTATATATCAACCAAGGAAAATGTGTGTGTGCGTGCGCGCGCGTGTGTGTGTGTGTTTATTCTCTGTTTAATACACCGATGAATTGCATGTGCACTACAGCAAAATCTGCCTAAATGCCTTTAATATTAAAGGTCTCACGCCATGATTCATCTTTAATTACACAGCATTGGAATATTAATATATCGGCAGCCACGAGACAGATTGGCAGTCTGATCTGCGCACGGATCCGCACGGGTTTTTCTCAACGCGGAACAACGCAACGAATTATAATTTTATGATATGCGTAGTAAAATACATAAAATGTTATATTTAGGTTTGCTATCAAATTGCCGGTAGCCGTATTCCATTATCACGTGAACAACTAAGTCAATAAACGTGACGTTTTTATTCAAGGTCGACGCAAATGATTTAAATTAAGGAGGCTTTTTTTTTTTTTTTTTAATCCGTGAAAATCGGTATAGAGAATGAAATAATTATTAAAGGTCAATGCAACACTTTTAGCCTCAAATAAGCTGCTAGTCAGGTTTTCGAATTTGGAACCTGCATTCGGTTCCCGACCCTATTCCGGACTACGCTTCCCAGAACGCACTGCGGCCTACAAATGTCGTCGTTGGGCAAAAGCTCTAAAACGCTGCGTGTCGACCACGCCCGGTCATGCTGTACGAGTGACCCGATGACGAGGCGGGAGTTCGCGTGAGGTTACACTTCGAACGCTGCTCTCAGTGCAGTTTGGGTTCAGGAGAAGTAGAGCGCCAGGCAGATTCTGTCACCGCAGCACAAGGGTGTAATAATGAAACAAAGCCAAATTAAATTGTCAAGACGTTACTGAATAAGAAATTACAGGGCACAAAGTAACGACCTGGTGAGCCGTGGTAGACGGAGTCCTGACACGTTCAGAACACACACAGCACAGCGACAGGCATGCGCCGCTTAATGCCGCCACGTCGGTTAAGCAAAAACAACCAAACAACCACGCAAAGAGTGGTTTCCGTGGATGGGAGGCGGAAACGCACAGAAATAACAACGTCCTCAAGGATATATCGTATGGCATAGGACATACGGACAAGGCGCAAGGAATACGCACGAGCGCGGGAGTCTCAGAGGAGAAAATCGCACGCGTCTGTTCAAATAAAGGTGTGGTGCCGGGCATGGTGTGTTCTGGAGTCTAATGCGCTATACAGGACACACAGTGGCCCTGAGGTCTCAGAGAAGAGATTAAAGAAAATCCTTAAAGAAAAGTTTAAATCTATATCCGAGTAACTTAAGTAGAAGTAAGAGAAAGATTACTCGAACACACTCAGTGTGTAAACTGGTACAGAGGATCAGGTTAGTGGTGGTGGGGGTCGAAATCACTGTCATAATAAAATAAAAGGTGACAGAAATGATTTAAAATTGTATCATACGCATTATGTATTACGTAAAAAAAAAAAAAAAAAGAAAAAAGAAAAAGGATGCAGAGCGATTGTTCCCATGTCAGAGTTAATGATGCGCCTGTAACAGCACAGCCTCAACAACGGCAATTTTCAGGTTTTAGAAAATGAAATTTTTAGAACATGTCGTACTTAAAAAGAATAAACAAATAAAAAAGAGAATCTGTTATAACCGATATAGAACAACCGGGAGCTCTTGAGGTTAATAAGGAAAAAACTAAATAAAACAAAACAAACGAAAAACGGACGAACGTCTTCACTTCGACTGTCACACACGCGCTGCGTATCTTTTTTACAGATTAGTACAAACCCTGTAAGCAGGACTACACTAACAGCTGCCACTGGAGAAAAGTAATCGATACCTCCTGACCGATCAGAATCAGGAATTCGACAGAGCCGTGTTACAAATCATCCGTCTGATGAACTAAAAACAGTTTGAGTTTAATGTGACTCGGTGCTGCAGTCAGACACACCGCTGTAGATGTAGCGTCATCAGTTACAGGATGCGTCCTGTACCTTTAACATCACGCTCGTGTTATTTTTATTCCCTGTACACGCTGACTCAGATTCACGCCGAATTCCTCCCTTTAATACGCAAAACGCTTGGCATCCGAAATGTCCTCGACTGGTAACCAGACGCTTGCACATTCATTCAATCACCAACACAGCAAATGTAAGCCTTTTTCTTAAAGCATGCAAAGTGTGAAGTGTATAAATGAAAAAATAATATATATATATATATATCTGGAAAAAATAAAAAAAATTTCTGCTTGAGAGCTAAAAGGCAGAAAGACCTATCGTTATTATTCTTTTTTTTTTTTTTTAAACCAAATGCATGCAACAAATAACAAATCCACCAAACGGCTGTACCTAAAAATAAAAAGAAAAAAAAGAAAAATGTAGGCCTGCTGTTAAATACAACACCCTGATCTCCAGCGGTGTGCAGGAGCAACAGGAACACGGTCTCTCATTAAAAACCTCGCAACTGAAGGCAGGCAGGAGAAAAGTGGGTTACACGGAAAGACGTAGCAGGAAACAAGCGAGAGAGGGAGAGAGAGGGAGAAAGAGGGAAGGATGGAGTGAGGAGTGAGTGTGAAAGTTAAGTAGACTTTCTGCCGTCTCTCTGCAGGCCACGCAGCAGGCCATGCCGTCCCATGCAGCTCGGCTAATCAAACTTTCCAATTAGTGCTCATGAGGCCTGCAGCAGCTGACATTAAAACCGACATAAAAAGCAAGCCATGCATGGACTCTCCGATTCGTACTCTTTACCTCCATTTGCCCACTGAGAGAAAGAGAGAGACAGAGAGACACAGAGAGCGAGAGAGAGAGAAAGAGAATGCCACAATGCTAAAAAAAAAAAAAAGGAAAAGAGTAAGGTTCCACTTCCCTGGTTAGAAGTGAAATAGACTTTCTCTTTTTTATCACTTTTCTTATTTTCCCCCTCTCTCCCTTTCCCTCTCTCTCTGTCCTTTCAGTGTGACCAGCCAATGTTAGGAAATAGCTCTCCCGCGAGAAGACCTGCCGAGTGTCACACGCTCTTCTGTACCCGAGTGCCGGCGTGTCCCCGAGGATGGGAGCAGAGTGGACATGTACAGATGGAGAAGAGAGAGAGAGAGAGAGACAGAGAGAGAGAGAGACAGAGAGAGAGAGAGAGAGACAGAGAGAGAAGGTAACGGATGACACTCTCATTGATAAATGATGAGGAGCAGTGACGGGATTGAGTGAAGCCACTAACCAGGAGCAGCCATTTTTCACTAGAGAGAGAGAGAGAGAGAGAGAGAGAGAAATAAGGAGGATGAAATGATCCCAAAAAATGGTAAAATCCTGTATGTAGACAAGTCATGCTAAATGGCCATCAAACTGGCCGTGCAGTACGACACTGCTATAAATGGCAGCATTGAGAGACAGAGAGAGCACACAAACACACACACACACACACACGCACACACACTTATCTCTAAAGCACCATTAGCTACCACACTGTTGTGTACCTGTGTGAGCTCCTACTGTGGTCTTAATTAGCTTGATTGATTGGACGTATTAATTAAAGCCCATCCTGAATAAATCATGGCCAGACGGTCGGGTGGCATAAATTATTTGTGCCATAAATTCGCTGCCACGTTCGTCTCCAAGTAAGACCTAAAGCCCGGGGTCACCTTGGAAACCTGTAAGAAGTCATTTTCACATCTAAAACACACACTCCTATGGCGTCAGATAGCAGAGAGAATTCTTAATAAAACTAAATGTGAGTGTGGAAGAAATTCGAGATGGTTAGTAAGTAATGTAGTAAAATCAGGTGGACGGTTTGCCAGCGTCACGGGTTTTCCAAGATGGCCGCCTAGCGTTTTACAACACACGCAAATACGTGTTAGGCTCCGCCTCCCAAATATTTGACGGACAGCTGGTGGATGATCATAAACTTCTACACCGTAGTTAAACGGGTAAGAACCGAATGCAGATATTTTATAAAACAAACAAAGAAACGTACATTTAAAAATGAGATTCTGAGTTTTGACAGGATGATACGAGGACTTGTAGCCACATCGGGTGTTTCTGGAAGGAGTCTCCCGTGTCTGAGGTAAAGCTGCCACTTCAGACAACTCAGGACCAAAGAGTTTACGCTTATTTTGCGGTTTCTCAGTCTTGTCTTGAGGGATGTACACACAGGAAGCGATTCGCTCCTCACCCACCGCTTTGTTGCTGACAGCTGGTAGCTAGCGGACGTTGCGGGCTCTGGTTGCCTAGGCAACCGCCTTATATATTTATTGGTCATTCTAATTGGGTATCCTTCACTCCCATTGGTAGTCACCTCAAAGATGAGATTCGTTTAACTCCTGCGCACTAACTTTCAGCAGCAGATATTTCACCTGTCACTCCTGCAAGTCGCTGAATCGCATTGATATTGACAGTTCATTGAACTTCCTGTGTGTGTATGGCCTTTTACTAATAACAAGAGAAGAAGAAAAAAAGAGATGCTTGTGATGGAACGAATGCTTTTACGTAAACAATATAATACAAACAGGAACTACAGTAAGGTCCGTAAGTATTTGGACACTGACGCAATTTTCATGTTTTTTGCTCTGTGCATCACCATAATGGATTTCAAGATGTCACTGAAGTGTAGAATTTCAGCTTTAATTCAAGGGGTTTAACAAAAATATTGCATTAACCACTGAGGAATTACAGTCATTTATTACAGCTCTTCCACTTTCACAGGCTCAAAATTAATTCCACAACTGACTGATAAGCAGTTTCATGGACAGTTATGGCCTGTTTCCTCGTTATTCCATGACAAATTAAAGAGGTAAAAGGTCTGGAGATGGCTCCAAGTGTTCATTTTGCATTTGGAAGCTGTTCGTGGGAACTCTCCATACGCAGCCCTGGTGGTGTGGTGCGGTGGTGCACAGGGGCAAAAACACAAAAAAAGTCCAAATACTTATGAACCAAACTGTGACTTCTTTCTCTGACGCGCCACAACATTACATGGATCAAAAGTATGACGTGCCTTTCTTTAACATTGTAATCGATGGCAAATTGTTGCAGTATAAGAGGAATAAAACACTTTTTATGGATTTCCGGAAAATGATCAACTTTGGCTTTCATCGATTATTTTCCTATATCAGCAGCGTTTTATTCCTAACGTGTTCCGGAGCCAGTTACGAGTAAATCTTTAATGTGTGTTAGGATTTGAATAAAAAATATGGCAAAACTGTAATTGCATATTAATAATAATAATGAGAAGAAGAAGAAGAAAAGAAAAATCAGCAGAAGAAGACGTTCCTGTGGATTTTCTCCGAGAGATAAACACCAGACGTGGCTCAGGATTTTGTAAATTTAGGTGTCATTAGGTGACCGTAAGCGCGGCATCGATAAAATACGTGGATACGTCTCGGCCTGCGTGTATCTGCTCACGTCCTCCATTTTGCGTTGCGCTGAAGTGCATCACTCTGCACGTGCAATTTGGACTGGATTGAATCTGATAATGACAAACTGCGCATCTCGACACAACGGGACCTCAGAAATCACTAGGAGTTTTTTTTTTCTTTCTTTTTTTTGGCTGCTAATGATAAGAAGTCAAACAGTTTCTGTTTTAAACTTGAAAAGGAGACGGAGACAGAAAGACGGGGATGTCACGCCTTTAGCTCATTACGGGAGGAAAATGTAAGGCCTGTGTGGGCATCGATGTTTCTTTGTACACTTCTGAGGATTCGGAGCTCTGAAAGACACGCACGGGGGATTTGAAGTGATCTAGTGCTTAGTGGAAGAGGAATAATGACCGCCGCTGACCCTCGTTCTCCTTTCTTCTTTCGCTGAAATGAAGGGATTTCTTCACCTTTACAGTTCAGTGGCCACCGCATCGCTTCCGTATCAGCCGGGGTGGAAACGCATCAAACGTGAGGATAAAAAAAAAATTACACAGGAAGAGGAAATGTGAAACACAAAGCAGCTAGGGAGTAGGGATGCTTACAAATAAATTATTAAAAAAAATAAATAAATAAATAAAAATATCAGTGTTCAACACACGCAGAGACGCACACACTTGCGCACAAAGTCGCAGCACGAGCAGAGCGTCCACAGATCCAAGGATGCTCGGGAACGGGTGTATCAGCCACGTCCTTTATTCATTCTGTCCTTACATGCAAAACATTTGCAGCCGGGTGTTGGAAAGTTCCAGCTGTGAGTCGCGTGTATGTGTGTTAAGCGTTTTCCGGCACCAACTCCCAGCATGCCGTGCGCCCGCTAACATCCGTGAGTGAACGCGTTAGCTGGAATGCACCACGGCTTCTCCGTTATCCGGGTCAAATCATGTTTTAATATAATCGACCCTCTGATCCGAATATATTACAAAGTGGATTACACGGAGGTGAGTACGGTACGAGCCTGGAGAGATGATGTAATTAAACCCAACACACACACACACACACACACTTTCTAGTACTCGTAAGTTCTTGTTCTCGCTTATGTTACAGCAGCTATAAATGGTCGTGCCTTCAAAAAGACCTTCAAAATGCTCCCACTGGAGACTCCCTAAATAAAGTTGCCTAAATGTTTCTCCTTATAGAAAACCTCACCATATCACTGATTATATGATGTTCTCAACACTGGTAAATAACATTTTTAAAACACAAATATTTCATAATTATGATTTCATGTCCACAAAAGATGATGTGAATGCAAGAGACCCACTGCGGTTTGCCTGCACCAGGACTAAGGAAGATCTCTCATGCTTCGTAGCACTACAACGCTGCCAGACAATAAAAAGCGTTCCACTAGGCTATTATTTGTGGATTACAGCTTAGCATTCAATACTCACATCCCATCCAAACTCATCACAAAGCTGCTCGATCTGGGAATCAGCAATTCCCTCAACAACTGGATTCTTGACTTTCTTACTGCGAGACCAATGTGTGTGCAAATCGACAGCAATCTCTCTTCCACACCGATTCTCAATACAGATGGGAATTCCGCAAGGCGTCATGCTGATCCCGCTGCTGCTTTTCGGATATACGCTATACGGCACGGCACCTGAGCATCATACCCGAAAGTGGGGTTCTTCTCCAAACTGTTACCACAAAGTTGGAAGCACACAATACCTTACAGTTTCCCTTCACGGGAACCAAGAGGCCCAAACCTGTTCCAGCATGACGATGCCCTTGTACACAAAGCAGATCCATGAAGACATGGTGTGATAAAGTATCTTATCTTATCCACACTGCACTGGCTTCCGATCAAATTTCGCACAGATTATAAAATACTACTGCTGACCTATAAAGCACTGAACGGTCTCGCACCTCAGTACCTGAGCGAACTTCTGGTCCTTTATGACCCCCCACGCCTACTTAGATCAAAAGGTGCAGG
>JAQMYM010000038.1:3841523-3856476 GCA_030014255.1 Parauchenoglanis ngamensis | reverse complement strand
GTATAAAAGTTAAGATATATTCAGGAAATTTCATGACATGCAATTATAAACTGGATATGCTTTTTTTTAAACGGATGAATGATTAAATAGGTCAAAAAGTGCACCGCGCTGTAACGCAAAGTTAGTAAAGCAGCCTTACATTTGTAAAGCTCGGTTTTAATCAGGACTGATTATCAGTGATATCTGAGTGTGATATGTGATCATGCCATGTGAGCATCCCATCACATCCCATCGCATCAGTCAGGGGCAGAAAATCGGCATGAAGTGCAGCACTGTGGGAAGTGCAGAGGCGCAGGGTCACAGGTAATGTTAGAGTCACTGAGAAATCAAAGAATGAATCAAACCCACACACAGCACGCGGCGAGCTTCCAGATCAGGTAATGCCTTCAGTATCCAGCCTTAATGCATGAGGGATTAGACGAGCTGAGTGCAGGGGCAGATGCGCCACACCGCAGCACGGAGCTCAGAAGTTTGGGGGAAATGCTTCTGCAACTTTAAACCTATTCAACAGCAGGGGTTTTGTCTCACGCGCGCGCACACACACGCACACACACAGTGGGCACGAGAAGGGGTGCATCGCAAATGAGAGAGAGAGAGAGAGAGAGAGAGAGCGAGCACTTACCATGCATGCAACACGGACAGAAGTACGACATGGAGCAGAAATTTGGCCGACATGATTAAAATTCCGTGATCCAGCGCAGATTCTGCTACGAAGAAGATGATGGAGAAGAAGTGGCACCGTCACACAGCCAGCCTTTTCATTCCAAGCATCAACTGTGAATCCGAACCCGAACCCGACCCGAACCGTGATGCTTCCTCCCGACAGGATTCAGGGAGATATTCCGCGCGCACGCGTGTGTGTGTCTGTGTGTGTGTGTTTAAACCTCCTGAAAAGTTGCTGGAGGTGTGGAGGTGAGGATGGCGGTGCGGGAGCAGCGCTGCTGTGCGGGGGAAGTTGCGCCGGCGGTCGCGCGCATGCTGCCGAGGCACAGCGCAACTCCTCCTGCACGCGCAGGCGACAACCTGCCGACCAGGAGCGCCACACAAGCCCCGCCCCTTTATCCTCATTACGTCATGCCCACTGAAAACGGGTTGGCACGGACGTGTCAGGTGTCGCGCGACTTATTCTTTTTTGAACATCGCACTGAATTAAAAAATAAGAGTCGCAGAAACTGTCCGGGGGAAATAAAGCACGCAATCTAAACACACTGCAATTAAAGGTGCAATTAGTCTATTTTTGCGTTCAATGTTCTCGCCTGTACAAACAAAATCTGCAGGACATAAAGTTTAATCCAGGTCCTCAGCACAAGCTAAGAAATCTGTTTGGAACGCCGCCTTCATAACCTTCTGCTCGGTGTGTTTACATGGGCCGCACCTTATAGACACGCCCCCAAACTCCACCCCCTCTCAGCTCGCTAGGACAGAAAAAACAGAAAGGGAAGATACAGTTACAAAAAAAATAAATTATGATGTCCTTTATTAAAAGAATCAGTGGATTAAACACGATAGCATGGGAAGCTGGACGCGGAATTAGTGCCGTTACTGCTGGACAGGACTCGAGAGAATCACGCAGATGTGGGGGTTTTAATTACGAAGGAAGACAGGACAGCGACTACACTCGCGATCGTTCTCATAAATTAGCATGATTCAAATTCCATGTGTTTATAGAGTTAGACAAAAGGCATACTTACTGTTGTCTGCTAGCTAGCTTGTTACTACCACTACTCATGAGGGTGGGTTCCCTTTTGATTTTGGTTCCTCTCAAGGTTTCTGCCTCTTGTGGTCTCAGGGAGTTTTTCCTCGCCGCCGTCGCCACAGGCTGCTCATTAGGGAGATATATAGATACATTTATAGATTCATAAGTTTATATTCCAAATTTATATACTTCTGTGAAGCTGCTTTGTGACAATATCTGTTGTTAAAAGCGCTATACAAATAAAATTGAATTGAATTGAATTAAAGTAGGTGTAGATGAACTCGAGTGTCCTGCACAGAGCCCTGGCCTCAACCCCACTGAACACCTTTGGGATGAACTGGAATGCCGACTGCACCCCAGACCTCTTGGGAATAAATCTGGAATGTGTTACATAAGAGTGTGATGCCATATAGTGTATCTACGGGAGTCCTGCCGCTGTCAGGACAACAGATGCTTTCGGACGGTTCTAGTGAAGAAGAACTACCCACTGGGGAGCTCCCTGATAACTACATATCTTCTGTTTTTCTTTTCTGTCATACTTTCTGTTTGAATTCCAGTAGGAACACCGGAGTGACGTAATCTGGCCGACGGTCGCTATAGGAACGTGTTTGTTTTTTGTAATACGAATGTGCGTTTTGTTCACCTACATCTTGTGCTGCTATGAAAACAGCAAACTAACAACATCAGGACAACAACTTACCCACTTTTGTGTGTTGTGTTTTGGTCGCTTTGGTCGCATGTTTTTATAGAAACGGATCGTTCCATCGTGCTGCAGGATGGGGAGACCAGGAAGTGTTATGTGCTGACAGTAAATTCTTCATTTTACAAAACATACAAAAAAGAGGGTTCCTCCTCCAATGGTTCTAAGAACAAAGTTCCTCTGGTCTGAAAGTGCCTAATAATCTGTCACTCACTGTTCTCAGGTCTTCAGTTTTAGATTCCTCCAAGTCCTCACCACTCAGGACCTCAGATGGACAGCTCATTTAGAGATAAAGTGGCTCAACAGGGCTGACTGAAAAAAGAACGTCACACATGGTGCTCGCCAACATCTACAGCTGTGCGTGAAGTCCATCTTCTCTGCCTGTATGGCATCCCGGTGTAGAAGATGCACAGCGCAAAGAGTGGAAAGTGCTTGAGGGGGCAGTGAAAGCAGATCAGAGAATCATCGGTACACACTCCTGGCAATGCAAAAGACCTGCAAAGCGTGCTCTCTCAGTTAGGCAGCCTGCTAGCACATACGCTCGCCTCCCTTCTTCCATCTGGGAGCTGGTTCAGAACAACCCGTACTCAGGAAACCAGATTCAGGGTCAGTTTCCACCCCCAAGCCATCAGGACGATCAACGAGCCATGGCACTCATGCACGCTTTAAATACAAATGATAAATATCAACCATTACAGTAACAGGTAACGTCTACTTTATGAATATATGCTGTTTTCTGTGGGTTTCGTACGATCTGGGCGGTGAGGTTTTGCACTGTAAAAACGGATTCGTTGGATTTATTTAAACCGATTTAAGCCTTAAAAACCATGAGGTAATGAGTAGTGAAAACCTGAGTGAATTTATCATGAAGTCTGAAGTTCAATACACTAAATGCTAAGTCGATTCAACTTAAAATCAATGAATTTCCAAATTAGATTAGAATCCTTAGATTCTAGTCCGTTTTCATTTCTACTTATTAAATTAAGGGGATTTAACGGGGATGCATTACCATCGTTACAGTCTCCGAATCACAACAAATCACATTAAAACTACCTGCTCTTCAGGTGAACTTGATTCATTTGATACTCTAACATATTCCATCAGCTATAGAGGAAGAATTCTCGACATCCATCCAAGTCCTGAGTTTGTTAGCTCGTCAGAACTCACAAAATTTAACAGATTTCGTAAGGTGGAGAGAAGAAAGATGAAGTGAGCCCCACCAAGTGAAAAACGTCAGTCAGTTAAAACGGCTTCCGCTGCTCACAAACAGCCTCTCGGCTATGAAACGTGGCTAGCTAATAGTTAGCTGGCTAACGGCTGAGAAAATGTCCGTCCAATTGGTTTAGAACAAAATGTTCCACTGCTCACAAACACCCCATCAAATTGACACTCCTGAGAATACTAGAAAACTGGCTGTGCCCGACTCCACATTTATTACTATTGTTATTATTATTATTATTAGTAGTAGTAGTAATGTTAATGTTATCATCATCAACCTAATACATTTTATTCATTTAACTTACATATTCAACTGTGTCTTGGAATTAGCTCAACATACTTGAAATACATTAACAGTAATCCAATCAATCATAAATCATTATGCACGCTGGACTTAAACCGGATATGATATCCGTGCTCACCGTGCGAGGAAACGTCATGCATGGATTTCATTGTGCATTGACTTTAATGCTGAAAGTGAAACACGCGTTAACAAAAGTGCAGTAAAATGCTAATTTAAGCAGAACACTTGTTGACCAAACGTGATCTCAAACTTGAAAACTGATCTCTGGAAGTTAATAATAAAAAACACCAAAAGAATTAAAAACGCAGCTCGTCATGTTACTCTTCTGTCCTGGAAAACTTACAGCTTTACCTCCGTCTGTTACATAGCGCTGACACTGGCGACTCCTTCCAGAAAACTTACAGGAAACTCCCCCACATCCACAGGAGTGCAGGAATATGATGTGATGTGCAGCTCTGTCGGATCTGCTGTTACAGAAGACCAACCGACACCTTCTGACCAATCGGAATCCAGAATTCAGCAGCGCTGTGGTGTGAGATGTAACACAGGCTGATGATCTGCGCAGGCGGAAGGCAGCGGCTGCTTATCGGCTCTCGGGCGGGCTGTAGCGCAGGGCATTTCCAGCAGGGTGCAGGTTCGCAGCTACTGATAGGGACGGAGGCAAGCTTAATGGAGCGCAGGATGGAGGCTCAGCAGAGGAGAGAAGAAGAAGAAGACAGACGGGCCGGGCGCGAGTCCTCGGAGACATCGGAGTGAGACGGGTGCGAGCGTGCCAGTTCTTTAACACTGGGCCATTATCTGTGTCTAAATACCACGGCCATTAAGAGGTGGCCTCGTCGCATGGGGAACAGAGAGGAAATCACAGAGCAGACAGCGTGCAGCCACCACGGCCTCTCCAGGGACACACACACACACACACACACACACACACACGCACGCACGCCAAACTTGCTGTAGCAAAAGAGGCCTTGAAAAAGAGTTGAAACTTGCTCAAGCAGCACATACAAGTGACTACGAGTACTTATGTAGTATGTTATTTCACAGCTTGAGCAATTTCTGAACTCTCCGCTGTATAGTGCGCATTGTGTCCAGCACTGCTGACGTTTTATGATGGATCCCTCGGCTATTCAGGATTGTCGCGGCTGCGGCTGGTTTGACGGCCTCGGTATCAAATACATTTTTAAACAAGCACGCGCGCCAGGTTTACAGCATACAGCTACACATTTTATCCTTAAATATAAATATACAATGCATCGACGGCCACTTCGGAGTGTTTGAGAATGAATTCTTTGGTTAAAGAAAAGAAAAAAGTCAGCATCGTTTGTCTGTGTAAAGCAAGCAATCAGCCAAAAAACTCACATCTTCTCCTTGTCCTGATTCTGTTTCCCCGTCACCTTGTGATGGGTTCGTTTCTTCATTCCAGTCACTCGTGTCTTGTTCCAGTGTTATTAGTTTGCACATTTATAGCTGCACCTCTCCCTTATTGTTTATATAGACTGCACAGGGACTGCAATAACGGTCTCAAGTCAGAAAACACTCACGAGTGGTCCGGCAGCACATCAGCACACATCAGCACTGCCTCTGTACAAACAATCAGGATGGTACGAATTACCTCGCAACCTTAATCCAGAAAAGATAAAGCAGGAGTGAAAATGAAAAATCTCTGTCCTGACTAACAAGTACCTGTTGGCTTTAGTGTTAAGAAAGGAATAATACACAACAGATATAAACAAATCGGAAATTCTGGGTCTCTGAAAGTGTGGTATTGCACTTATACTATAAGAAAATATCGATACTTTTGAATATCGTGATATGTTTTGCGATAATGTATCGATTCTCAAAAACACTGTACTGGTTTTAAATTAAAGGTTTACATGCAAAGGTTCGTAGCAGACAGCGGTTCGTTTGGGGTTGTGTTTAAACCCCCGACTGCTAGATTAAACTGGAACAGGAGGTAGCACGGGGGCGCACCGCTAAAGTTAGCATTAGCAAACCTGGCTGGCTAGTAATGCTAGCACTGATGGCTGAATCTTAAAGACTTAGACAGGCTCCTGCGGCGTGATTTTATTTCATTTATTTTCTTTAGTGATATAGGCAAACTCCTTTATTCGGATTGCACAACAAGTAATGCTATGAGACTAGCGCTATGATGCTAGTAAATAAAAGTAAACTTCTTTTTACTCAGATTTTATGAATAGGGTGGTGTATTTTTTTATAAATGTTTTAAATGTGTAAATGTTTAAATATTGTGGAATGTCCGCGAGACCAGTTAGCTCCTGTTCTCACCTACCTCCCCGCCACGATAAACTATCACTCTCTCATCGACATCACCTTCTCTCGCTCAAATCCAGCTCAACAAACAAACAAAAAAACTAACAAAAAGTGTAAGATCTCTCATTCTGGGAAATTTTACAAACCAATGTAAAATAAATCTTCTGGCCCCCCCAAAAAAAGAAATAATAAAAAAAAAAAAAATGTTGTTTTTTAACGTCATCTTTCCTAAACCTGAGTATTATGAGTCATATCTCGTCTTAGATGTAGATCATCTGCAGTACGAGTCGCTGTGCGCTCTCTGAGCTGTTACCACAGAAACCACATTGGATTAGAACGAGTGAGCCGTCATACAGCGATAAATCACACTCGCCTTCCGACCAATCGGGTATGAGGATTCAACATTATTTATTCCTATTCACGGAAGCCACTTTGCTAATCCTGACACACACATTTTGAACTGAAGGAAATCTTTGTACATAGTGGCACTTATGTGAGAGAAGTGTGTGCTGGTTTTCCACTGAACTCCAGGTGCATTGTGGGTAATAATACAGTACAATATATAGGGAACAAAGAGTAAATTCAGACATAGCGGCAGGACTCTCGATGTGCTTCACGCCTATAATTTACCAAGTTCTTCAACTCTCTTAGATTTGCTTGTCATTTTTCCAGTAGTTCTGCTTTTTGGCCTAGGCTTCTTTTCTGCGTCACGATCTTGGATTTGTGCACGTGTCCATCTGCGACTACTGCGTGCTAAGAAACGTGCATTACGCTACCGATTTAATTGTGTGGGGAAAGCGTTAGAGTTAGAACAAGATCATGCTAAAAAAAAATAAATAAATAAATAAAATAAAATAAAATAAAAAATCTAAAAAGGAATGCAGAAGTGAAAAGCTTGTTATGCCGTGCACATACACACGATCAGATTTATGTGTGTCCACCTACATGCTCCACGTATACATACACACATTCACACACAAACACCTTAAAGCCTAATGCCACATACTACCCACGGCAAAACTTCTGCAATAACAATGCACAACAAAGTCGAGACCGTGTGTGTGTGTGTGTGTGTGTGTCTCAACCTGCGCTCGGGTGCAAAATAACCAATACTGTCCCTTCAGCAGCGTTCGAGAGAGAATATATAATGTGATGGAGATATATATATATATATATATATATATATATTTTTTTTTTTTTACCATCCAACAGAAAGAAACAATGATACGGAATAATAAATCTGCAGAATAAAATAAAAATCCAAAACAACACAACTGGAAGAAAATAAGGCCAGTGATAAGAGACTCCTCCTTATTCATAGCACACGCCAAAAAAAAAGAAAAAGAAAAACCCTCCCAACATGGTGGGCGGTAAAGAAGAGGGCTGAGATCTCTCTCGCACACACCTGCACCACCGCACCTGCGACCTGTGACCTAGCGCAGCTGCTTGGCGCCAGTGACCTGGTGCTATTTGGATGAGTGTAAGGAGGCTGAGGTTTTTTTTTCCTGTTGTTGTTGTTAGGTGATCACTGTGAGGCTGATCAGCCGACTCGCTGCACATTATTTATTGATGGAGCTCTCCACTTTAAAATGCACCATCGCAGTAGTAGGTGGCATTGTGCTGTCACACCGCAACAAAAAAAGAAAAGCCTCAGCTGCAGAAAGAGAGAGCGAGAGCGAGAGAGAGAGAGAGAACAGGAAGCCAAAGTGTAGGAGTTCATCCTTTCTCTCGCTCATCTGCACAGATAACTACACTGGTGTATCAGGGCCACTGAAGGTTAAAAATATATATGAAAATTAGGGAGCTGTTGGACGGGTAATATTCTGAGAAAAAAACGTGTAAAAAAAATAAATAAAAATTTGTGACCTGTGAAACTTGGAAACTTTTTTGATTACAAATTTATGACTTTACAAGCTCAGAGAATAATATGCTAGATTTCGCTCATAAATTTATGACTTCCTTCTCAACAATTCTGATTTGTTTTCTTGGAATATCACCCCCTCCACAGCTCAGTGCGCACGCATGCGTTTATTATCTTTTGTATATTACAATGTTTGCAATACGCCGTCATATATGATGACAGAAAGATTACACCAGTCAAAATTTGCCTAAAAAAAATTGTTGGCAATTTATTAACATATAATTAAGGATTTTTAAAGTAGGGATTTTTTTGCCTAATTGAACGTCGTGGTTGAACTCTCTAATCCGATTGGTCAGAACGTGTGTATTACTGTTTATTTGTGTAGCAGCACAGCTCAGCCTGTTGTTCCTGCTGCAATAGGAATTATTTATATTAGGTGTATGTTAAAGCAATCATTCTAATACGGTATCATTTCTGTAGTACCCACTTATTCACAGGACCTGTACGGCCGGCGCGCCACGTAATCTAAGCTTCATTAAATAAAGTCTAATATATATATAACAACGTAACAAAGTAAATCATGGTGGTGTTTTTATAAATAAAACATCTTGGTGAGACACAAATTCATGTCTGAATCTTGGCATTTTGAATCAAATGACACGTTCAGAAAGATATTCCAGAGACCTTACAGTACATCACGGCTGTTTAACGCATTTAAGACTTATCAATCAAATACAAATTTACTTGAAATAGTTATCATTTACAGGTTTGCATTTGAAAGTTAATGAGATGCTGAGACTGGTGACTCGTCCAGGGAGTATTTCCGCCTCGCGCGCTATGATCCTGGGATAGACTCCAGATCCAACATGGCCCTGACCAGGATAAAGCACTTACAGAAGATGAACGAATGAATAAATGAATGAACTAGGAGGGCCCTCAGAGAGCGCAGACTTCAGCCAAGAACAATAGTTGACTCTTCTATGATATGCAAATTTGCAAAGACTGGATGAAATTCTGGATGTATTCTCAATGGAGCCATTGTATTTCTACACTGGCTATGTTTTGTCACTCTCCCATCATGTACTGGCTTTTAAGATGTATGGCACTGTTGAGCGCAAAAGTCCACCAAGTTCAAACGTGTATCTTGAAAGATTATCGAAAGGTAAAATAAGTTCGGGGAGCCGCATCTGTTCCAAAATGTGACGGGTTCTTCCTTGGCCAATGCTACACCCTTCCACCAAATTTCAGGAAAATCAGGCCAGTAGTTTTTGTGCGATATTGCTTAAAGTATCCAACAAACATAACCTCCTTGGTGTAAGTGATGAAAGGATGAATGAACGAACAAATGTTAATGTTAGAATTAGCTCACACTGTGCTCATTCCACATAACCAACAACCAACGAGTGTAAAACTCTCTAGCTTTCGTACATCATATGGTGGCAAAATCCTCAGATTTAACGTCTCAGATTTGTTATTACTTACTGTAATGTTTTATTACTGATATTGAAAAGTTCATACATCTGTCAAATCTCAAATGGAGCTTTATTGCAAACACAGTGCACTATAAACATAGAGTCTGCATTACTATTACGTTAGACCCTATGTAGAGAGCATATATAGTGAATAATAAGGCATTAGGGATTCAGCTTGACTCTTTGTGGCCTAAGTAACCCGAAAGAAATATGGCTGCGAAACGTAAATCAACATTAGATCGCTAATAACACATGTTATTAAATATGTGAATAAGTGTTTTTTTTTAAATATATAAATAGTTTTTGAGCAGTGAAGCTGATACTGACCGCTCGAATATACATGAGCAGGGAACCCTTCTGCGCTGCTTTATTACCCCAACACGTTTATTTGCCCTTATTCCTCATATACACACTGTAGATCAATCGCAGCGCATGATCTCGGCTTGTACCCGTCGTGGTTAGGGATTCGGTGTTGATTTTGGCTGCGTGGTGTGGTGTAGAACACGGCGGATGCTGGCTTTTTTGTTGATGTTATTCAGAAGCAGCGGGCACCGGCGGTGGGTTGATATTAGAGAAGCAGCTGAGAGCCACAGGTAAGCTCTGAGGTTCACTCTAATCCTCTGCTTTGAATGGAAAGCATGCTATGATGCAATTCACTCCTTACCAAAAAGCAAAGGGGAAAAAAAGGCCTGGTGACGGAGAGTAATGCCATTTCTCGGGCTCCTACCACGGGATTCGAATTGAATGCAGGGTGGAGGGGTCAACGTTACTGAAGACTGAATTGTGTTTTTATCGTGTTTTTATATTCTACATGGTAAAGACATGGTGATTCACGTTTGATTTTGTTTTCTTTGTGAAACATCTGTATAATTCCTCTACCGAGAGCTAGTGGTGTGCTGGTGAGCGTGGGGCGGTTGGGGCGTGTGTGAGCGTATCCTCGGTGTGTACGCCAGTGTTGCACGCTCTGACGCCTGTGACCCTGTTTACACTCCCCACCTCACACCCGCTCTCAATCCGCCTTTTGGATTTGGAGAATACATTCACATTCTTTTCACCTGGGCTACACACACACACACACACACACACAGTTTAGAAGAATGTGTAGAAGAAAAGCGAGGGCCACAGAACAATTTGCAATGCATTGTAGAGCCTGTGCCGGTGCTGGAGAGAGGAGATAGAGGCCGTAGCCGGAAAGAACATTAAAAGCTTGTTTTGTACGCGGCCCCCTGCTGGCAGGGAGCAGATCAAAGCCGAGGATGGAAATAGGGGAATGTGTGGAGTGCAGTAATCACACACTCGCTCGCCGGCACACCTTCGTGCCAACCTCTCTCTCTCTTTTTCTTTCTCTTTCCCCATTTCCCCCTCCTTTTTACACTCATTTTCTTTGTATACGTCTCTCTCCCTCCGTCGTCGCTCCCTCCGTCCTCCCAACAGTCGCTAAGGAGACGAAGTGGCGTGTCCATCACCGCAGCTGCACACATTCCCCTCGTGTAGATTTGGTTCGGTCCTAATTAAGGCTTCTCCTATTCGTGTGCGGAGATAATTGGACTTTCATCTCACCAGGACGCTGCAGCCAAATCTATTCTTCGCCCTTTTAATAGGGAACAGGGAGGGTGGAGGCTCGGGCAAAGAAAAAAGATAAATGGAGAAAGAAAGGGAGGGGGGGTTTGTTTCTTAAGGGTACGACTCAATAATTAAACATATCTTGGGTTACAAATACCTCTCTGCGCATGGAATTAAATGGCTCCTGCCTTTGTTTTGAGGGCAGATATGTCACACCGTGGAGGGGAAAGGGTTAAATTTCAGAGCTGCTTGTCTCATATATTAGGGAACAACAGAAAGAAGCCTAATGAGAGGGGGACCTGGAAAGGTAATGCTTGTGGGAAATCAGAGAAGGCCCACGGAGATTAGGGCCATCCGCAGGGCCTGTGCAGCATCCCCGCGAACAGGCACAAACAAGCCTATAAATTCATCCAAATGCATCCCGCTTTGTGAGAGAGCTTGCTTATGGGGAAAGGAGATATGCAAGGCGCAAGCCAAGAAAAGCTCAGGAGAGACCGGGGGATAGCGAGCGGCGCCACAAATTCGGATCCGTTTGGTTTGATTAAATGTCCTCATTGCGATGCCTTACTACGGCGGAGTCATTTTCGCACAGGAATACAGAGCAAGCGGTGCGGCTGTGAAGTCGTGATGAAACGCACGTGTAGATGCCTCGTACGTCGCTACATCACTAAACAGGGCATCCGCTCGGCTAGCGAAACATTTCATCTGCTCGCTCGGAGTTATGAAATGAGCAGGGAACCCCTGGAGATTGGGAGCAGTAGGGCTTTTTTTTTCCCCTTTTACTTTCTCGACACAGAATATTGAGTGTGTATTTACAGGCAGAGGCAGGATGGAGAGAAAGCGCCTTTTTTTCCCCCTGCATCACAAATTGCTTAATTGTGGAAAATTATCCCCATGCCACAGAATGCCGTCATTTCAATTTGCTCAGCGGCCCGTTTCAAACAACAGGCCTCTTCTAGCTCGAGCTGACTGGCAGCGATTAACCTTACGGACACGCCGTCTTCACACGGAGCCCGGACTTTTACGGCGACTATGAAGGAATCGACTGAACAAAGGATAACAAGTCATAACGTATAAACGTGTCTGTCATACAGGCACCAGGTACGGACTTTATTCAAACGCTGGCGAGTTTAAAAATGGAATGTGCAGTTCTGAAATATGGCATAGTCCAGCACAACACAAGCCCATTGCAGAAAACAGAACATTTCCACAAAAAAGGACACCGTTTGCAAGAGGTAAATATTTTGTAAAATGGGACTATTATACGTGCAAACCTGTGCTGTTACCTGCTGCGCGCGGGACAATAATGCAGCCGGTGTTGTATTGTATATACTGAAGAACATCATCAGAAAGCAAAATAAACATGCTGAACCAGTCTTAGATGGTGCTTTTGGAAAAAAAAGATAAATAGATCAGTAGGAAAGAGAGAGAGAGAGAGAGAGAGAGTGAGAGAGAGAGAGTGAGAGAGAGAGAGAGAGAGAGAGCGAGAAGAGGAAAATCAAAAACAGATCCAGCAACACTCCCAAACTGAAAAGTGTTAAAATGTTCCTGGATGAGAGCCGCTTTATGGTGACTTATGGACACACACACACACACACACACACACACACACACACGCCCTGGTTCAACACCCTGATGAAACGTACGCACTGGTGTGTGTTAGAGCAGGACAGACTGAACCACACATGTGTATTCTGTTACCGTCTTTAATAATAAGTAGTAAAACAGTCCAAGTGGTGCAGTTCTGGTGAAATCATCAATGACGTTGCGGAGATGAAGCCGTTACTGGTACAACTGTGAAGTCTTTTATTTCTCTTACATCACGGCAATTTGCCGGTGATTAGACTTTTTATTCATGAGAGCAGCCGCCGAACTTCAGGACACCACAGCGCTATTTGAAATCTGAAAATCTTCTGCAGCAAACCCAAACCTTATTCTGTATTCCGTCAGTTTCAAAATAGGCTAAAGAAACATATTTGCAAAAAAAAAACCACATTTATGAGATGACTCATGGTATTAAGACTGACAAAGTGGATGTGCTAGTAGCTAAAGCACACACCACATTTCGCTCTGGAGGGCAAGCAGTTGGTCAGACGCAGCTCTCTTCCACTGTTTTGCTGCGCTGCCGGTGCTCTGAAGATTTGTGTTACCTTGATGAAAAATCCTACCGCTCTCTTTCATGTTGCCTAGCAACGCATCGGCTACGAATCGAATTCAGGACCATTTTTTGGAAATCTTTTTAAAAAAAAATCGCAGTTTGTCACATTTCGAGCATAAACTGCTCTGTCCTGAAGACATCAGAAAACTTTAGTTACAGCTTTACCTTCAACCGTTACAAAGCAGTGCCGCTGGAGACTGTTTCCATAAATAAATAAATAAATAAGTGTCTCCTTACTTCATGAAAACTTCACCATGTCAGTGATTGCTCAGCGTCTGCCCTCGTGCATAAAAACGATGGCATTATTGCGATTGCCTGAATATAAACCTGCGGCTTGCAGCTGGAGCTAGCTGTGCTGTTACAGAAGACGAATCGACACTGTTCTGGCCAATCAGAAGCCGGAATCCGACAGCGCTATGATATAAAAGACATTACAACTCCACACTCCTGGGTCTTGCTGTGCCTCTAAACCAGTCCACAATGCTGCTGTGAGAGCGACAACCACATCTAACACGACATCAACCCAATCTCGGAGCACTCACACTGACTCGCTGTAAGTTTCACGCTGATTATAAATGACCGTTACTGACTTGCGAGGACTTACACAGACTAACAGCGCTATTTTCCAACCCTCTTACTGTGTAATTTCCACCATGTTATTTACAGCCTCTTACCTCAGACTTACTCTCATTTCTTGAAACTATAGAAAATGCATGCAGGTATTACAGAGGATCAGATTGACTTCACGTATGACTGACGTGCGTGGCCGAGCTTACAACCAACAGAAGCCATGTAAGCAGCTACAAACTCTCCACTTACTCTCTCTATTTTTTTCCATTTATCTGTTATATATAGTCAGGGGAATACCACAGTAGACAGGACCCAAGGTGCAGGCTGTGGAACAGCATATACTGAAAGGCATAACCAAGCGGCCGGGATAGGTTACAGAAACATCTGCGCCAAGTATGGACTAGAAGTTCCCAAGTCCTGATGGGAGACACCAGAGAATGTGGTTGGGAACAACATGGCTAAGATCCTCTGGGACTTCCAGCTCCAGACAGATAAGCACCTGCTGGCCAACTGACCAGACATAGTGGTGGCTGATAAGGAGCAGAAAACAGCAGTAGTGATACATCCCAGCTGACAGAAGAAGGAACATGAGAAGATCGAGAAGTATCAAGGCCTGAAGGAACATTTGGAACAGATGTGGAAGGTGAAGGCCAAAGTGGTTCCAGTGGTAATAGGAGCATTAGGGGCTGTGACTCCCAAACTTGGAGAAACAGATTCCAGGCACAACAACTGAGGTCTCTGTCCAAAAATGTGCAGCATAAATGAGCAATATGCAGGACCCAAGGTTGAGGAACACACACACGCACACGCACACGCACACACGCACACGCACACGCACACACACACACACACACACACACACACACCCCCAAGTAGGGGAGGTGAGAGGAGGAGATATACACTACCAGTCAAAAGTTTGGACACCCCTACTCTTTTTCACAGGTTCTTCTTTATTATTTTTGCTTTCTACGTTGTAAAACATTACTGAATACATAAAAACTATGAAGCAACACGTATGGCTTATACTGAATTATGCGGCAAACAAAAAAGTGTAAAAAAACACAATATGTTTCATATTTTAGATTCTTCAAAGTAGCCACCATTTACCGTGATGGTACAATCGGCATTATCTTAACCAGC
>JAQMYM010000038.1:3816096-3838434 GCA_030014255.1 Parauchenoglanis ngamensis | reverse complement strand
GCCCTTGGTTTGCTACATTATTTCAGTTTTATTTTGCTCTCTGCTGCACGCTGCTGTGTTTTGCTCATTGTTTTGGCAGCAATTTTGCATAACTACATATTTTAAAGCCACAGCTGGTATTACAGCATTAACCCAGATGAAGAGGCTCTAGCTCTGCAGTCTCTCAAACCGAAATCATCATAAATCCTAATAAATCGTCTGCGTAGTCTCTATAGCCCGCAAGTCTCCGCCCACAATATCACTGTAACCAATCGGAGCGCACCAGTTCCGAAGTTTACACCATCTCTAACAGAATCTACATTTGGTTGTTTGATTCTGTGCAACAGTCATTGTATTTGATAATGTGCCAGGTATGTACTGAGTAGTACTGTGTTAATCTGAGGCCAACGCTCAATAAAAAAAGAACATTTTTTAATACTTGTACCGTTAACCTGGAACATGTGTAGAACATGCTAAAAATAATAATTTAAGCTGTGGCCTCAACACACATGTGTCAAGTGGCTGAGAAATCCTGTTTGAGAACGTCTGAAATGCTTGTTTGTGTTTGGATTAGCCTCCTGTCGGACATTTTGTAGACGCTCGACAGGTCGTCTAAAACTCCTTCTCTTGCCCTGGCTCCGAGGTTCATGTGCAGTTGCTTGCTTGACATGTCGGCGAGCCGGTCGGTCTTCAGCTATTGGATAGTTCTGCGAGGAGCCAGGAAAGGGGTGAGAAACAAACGACAGAGAAGAACGAACGAACGAGAGTCAGTGCACTAGTTCCTGTAGACAGTAGAACGACAAAGAGTCAAATGAACGAATCGCTGATCGGTTCAGTTTCAGTTTGTTCGTTTGGCTGCCATTTGTAAAGACGCGACAGGATAACGCAAAAGGAATTCATTGCACCACACTTCATTTGTTCGACAAATACGGTCCAACTGTTCACTCCGAGTAAACAGAGTACACAATTACGCTACACTCGCACTAGTCTCACGGTGACTACAGTCATCTCTGATGAGCAGTTTCCAAAAACAATTTAAAAACCGAAACCAATCCGGTGCTGCATGAAGGCATACGTCTCAAAAGTACGGGTGCTTACCTAATAAGAAAAGATCACATGCAGAAAAAGAAACATCGTTTCATTCATTTATTTGCTTTATTACTTCTCATCGTATGTGCATTTTTCTCTAAATTGAATTGGTTTTATTTTCTAGCTTTTGAAATTCTTAGTCTCAAGTACGTTTTTACGTTACCTCCGTACAGCACTTTGGTCAACAAAAGTCGTTTTTTAAAAGTTGCTCTAAAAATCTCCATCCATACTAACATGCATGAATATGCACATCACGTGACCATTCACGTACACTGGTATAAGCAGGAGGCAGATTGTAAGTTGGTTGCTTAGTTGCAGATCCTTTGAATAATAGCTTGCCTTGTATTGCCTAGTACGATGAAATGCAGAATTTAACTGATTAACAGCTGCTAGCAAAGACAACAAGGTCTTTACAGCAACGCTTGTAATTCATTACCCATGCTGGAAGTCAAGGCTGATGGCGTTTGTTCTTCTCTGAAAAGGGTCACGTGACAGGGGCGTGACAAACAGGTACAGATACATCGCGACTAATAAGATCGGAAGCGAATGTGTGAGTCTGCGTCATCGTTTCCAAAAGCCCCCGTTTTCCCTCGTTCACGTTAAGACGTTTTGAAACTAAAACGGGGCCAGATGCATTTTCGAAGCTCTCCGTTTCAGGGGCTTGAAAACTCCGTAATAGTGCGGACGCCAGGTGTACATGTAGCAAAGTGATGCGTTTTAAAACTAGAACGTATGAGTCTAGACATAGCCTAAGGGTGGTGGATCTGGAATTTATCCCCAGAAACCCTAGGTGTGAGAATACACCTGTACTATCTCAGGCCACCACACACACACACACACACACACACACACACACACACACACACACACACATTTTCAGTCACAGATCCACCTACCAGCATTGAATCAGACCCGGAGCTATGGGGCAGCAATGGCCACAAACATCTTTTACGGAAATGATTCTGTCCAACATCCATTTTACTCACTCGAGATGATCTTGTTTCTCTGGACCAGAGGAAATTGAGGCCCATTTTAAAGGAAAAGTGGCGTGGGAGTGGGAGGTTTCCACTCTTTTTTTCCCGTAATTCTTTCTGAAAGACTCCAGGCCTCCAGATGTGTATTCTCTTTGTGAATGTACACACACATCAGCTAGAACGGAACAGAAATATGGCATTGAGACAAAGATACAAACACTCAGGAGCGAGTGAGGAGATCGTCAGCCTGAGATTACCTACTACTGCCTGTTCCTCCATGAGAACAAAGAGGAGGACACTGATGAGGAATGAGACAGCTCCAATGTCTGGGCCAGTTCAGAAGATGGATGAGATGAAATCTCTCTCTCACACACACACACACACACACACACTCTTGTATATACACACACAACACATTCAGGTCTTTATACCCTTAGAACAAATAAAGAAGAGAAATCACTTAAATGACTAAAATAGTCAAAAACTGTATATCAAGATGCTAAAAAAGATATTAGTTCACATGCATGCATCTCCAACCTCTTTTCCAACTCGTTTAAACACACACTGTGCAGAACACAAAGTTAAAATGCCTAAATACAAAGACGGGACATTTTTCCAGCAGAGCAGGAGCGTGCGACTGAATCAGTGGTCGTTTCCTCGTCGACGTTAGCATGAAGAGAGATCGATGAGGCTTGTGTCGAAATGCCGAGAGCGGTTTGTACTTTAGGTGATGAGACTGAGGCTGAGGAGGACGATGCTGATGGTCAAAGTGAGAACTCATTTCCTGTTATAATTAAGCAGCGAGTAGATCAGGTTATAAATATAGAGGTAGAAACTGTAGCTTCTCGGCGGAATTAGAATTTAAAGGTTTAAATGTGATTTTCTCTGAATTTATTTTGGATTTTGAAATGCTGCAATATTACTTCTGGTTGAAAAACATTTATGTTTGGGAAAGCTCAGCGAACATTTCCATTGGATTAAAGTCAGGACTTTGACTTGGCCATTCCAAAACATTAGCTTTATTCTTCTTTAACCATTCTTTGGTAGAGCGACTTGTGTGTTCAGGGTCGTTGTCTTGCTTCGTGTCCCGCCTTCTCTAGAGATTCAGTTCACAGTCAGACGTCCTGACATTTTCCTTTAGAATTCTCTGATACAATTCAGAATTCATTGTTCCATCGACGAAGGCAAGCCGTCCTGCCCAGATGCAGCAGAACAGGCCCAAACCATGATACTACCACCGCCATGTTTCACAGATGGGAGAAGGTTCTTATGCTGGAACGCTGCATATGTTTTCCTTTCTCCAAACTTCTTATTTAAACCTAAAAGTTCTATTTTGGTCTCATCCACTTTTTTCAATAGCCTTCTGGCTCGTCCACGTGATCTTTAGCAAACTGCAGGCTGGCAGCAATGTTCTTTTTGGAGCGCAGTAGCTCTCTTCTTGCAACCCTGCCATGCACACCACTGTTGCTCTGTGTTCTCCTGATGGTGGACTCATGACCATTAACATTAGCCAATGAGAAAGAGGCCTTTAGTTGCTTAGAAGTTACCCTGGGTTCCTTTAGGACCTAGTTGCTGTTACACACCCCGCTCTTAGAATGATCATTGTTGGTCTCAAACTCTTTAAATAAAACAGGGGGGCACAAAAACAGCCGGTTGTCGTTCCATTGATTGAAACCGCCTGACTCTAATTCCACCTTCAAATGAACTGCTAATCCTAGAGCTTCACATACTTTTGCAACTCACGGACATGTAATATTGAATCATGGGTTAGGCTTAGGGGTTAGCGAAAGGGTTCACAAGCTTCCAAGCACCACTGTAATGTCACATTAAACCCTGGGAGATGTTTAAATCTATCTGCTTTCATGGGATGGACATGGTGGTGCGTGTGAGTGCGTCAGCTCCTCCGAGTCTAACTAAAAAGGTGCTAATCATTGTTTTGACCATAGTAATCTTATCATCCATATGCGTTCTAAACACTCACGTTCAGGTTTGCCTCATGCTGTATTTATGATGGTGTGCCTGTTTATTGTACCACTTCTACTTACACGGAGTGTATTTGTCATCTCGTATCTTGTTGTCTATTTGCGCTGGAATTTAAACTGCATGTTTTCCCGTGATTATCTTGTACTGCACCGTTGTCACCAAGGCCTTAGAGGACAATTACATTCCACGGTATACTTGGATATAGCTAGAATGACAATAAATCTCTCTCCCTTTCTCTTTTTCTCTCTCTTCTTCCACCATACTACCGCCTCCCTAAAATACATTCGAATTAAATCCGGATCCTGAATACAACCTGCACTAAAGAGCTGCTTTTTTGCAAATCCGTTGAGGGGAACATTTACATAAGTGTTTCTTAAAATAAATGTTCTGGAGCGGGTGGAAGTGTTTCCTACTCTTGACAAGTTTGCCTATTTATGAAGCAAATGCACGCATTTAATAAAAGTTCTAGGCAAAATGTTCACGATGCGTGATTTTTCAATTAGTTTTTAAAGCTCTTGTGACAAGTGTGTTTTGTTCTGATGACTCTGTTAAGCATTTCTGAGGACAAGGAACTTTTGTTCTGAGAACTTCGCTAAATGGATTGAGATGGAAAAAGAGAGAGAGAAAAAATATATATATAAATAAATAAATAAGCAGTATGTACATTGGCTGTGCGCAGCAGTGGGCTTTATTGCTGGCCTAAAGCAGCTCCTAATTGAAAGGTAGCTATAAAACCTGCAGGTGTCCAGCCCTCGGTGCCTCTAATTGGCAGCCTGGAAAGGCGACTGAGCGGAGAAGAGAAGTGCTGGGACGCACACCTCTGTGGAAAAAAACCCTACGGAGACATAGACTTGCACTAAAAAGGTCCATTTTCTATAATATCACCACGGCTTGCTGTGTCCTTGGTGGTGCATTATTGGCCTGTGCAGTGCTGGAGCACTGCTACTAAAAATCATTTCTGTGCTAATGACAGAAAAAATAATTCAATCCTGCATGTAGCATTAGCCTACTGAAAGATCCGCATGCTGTATGAGGCAGGGGTTCGCACTGAGCACCGGGGCCTGATTGAGCAATCATTTGCCCTCCATGTATATTTTATACAGGGATTATCGAGTGTTTTGTAAGGCTTATATATTTTAGTTGTTTAAGTATGCAGGAAAAATCCCCTATTCAACAACAAGACGTGTTTGGAAAAGGCCAAAAGTAAAAAAGAAAAAACAAACAAGACAACAGACTAGTGCAAAAAGCCTTGAAACACTGTTTTACACCAAAGCAGGGTCAGTACTGGTGCCAGAAGCGGCGGTGGTTCGGAAAAGCAGTGAACCGTTTAAGAAGTGGCTCGTGTTCTTAGAAAACGGAACGCAGAAATGTTCGGATGTACGAGTTTCCTAACGCAGCCTGATCTTCCGGCTTGGGGAACATGTTGCATCATTCAAGGTCTTTCATGATTATGCTTTGATTGCATTTTGTTCTAAACATGTAGCTTCTCAAAAAGTAGTTTTGTTAACTTTAGCATTAGTCATGTATCCCCAGACGGGTTCTTGTAAATACCAGTAATGCAACTGTTTCTTTTCTTTTGAGAGTTTTCTTCGTTTTGCCTTGATTGTTCGCGTATTCTTTTGACACTAGTGTAAATAATGTCTTGAGTTGGTTATTTGTTATGGTTATAATATGACAATCCTCGAGCTCACATGTCCAGCATCAGCTTTTTGGCTCGTTCGTGACGGAAAATCACAGAGCGCAGACAACATGTCCGAGAAGGAAAAAAAAGTGGGCCAAGTGGCGTTTCTCAGATTACTAATTGTTTTTTTATGTCTTCCGTAATCAAAATGATACAGCCAAGAGACCCAGTGAGCCTGCATCCACCAGCCCGGGTGACTGCATTCAATGTTATAAACCAAACGGAGCTTGGGATCGGCGTCGGTTTTACAGAGTAGGTGTGTACGTCTTGGGACTTTTTTGACATTCATACCTAAATAAATGCGATTATAAAGCCAATAGAGAGCTGATTCTGCCGCAATTGTATTGCAATCCAGTGCGTGTTGCAATCATTTTCTTATAGGATGCCAAAAGAAAAACAAACAAACAAACAAACAAACTGAACAACTTTTCCATTAGACTCCCTCATTCTGCCACCTACTCTTACACTCTGGCGTCTGAAGTTAACAGATTTGCCGTAACTCAATACAGAGCACATGGCCCTGAGCGAGTCGGATGCGCTTGTGATTTGTAGGGACCAGGTCCGTGTGTGTGCCTTGCTCTTCTCATCCTTGGCCTTAACGCTGGTCTTTTTGAGCAGACCTGAATCAGCAGCTTGATCTCCAGAGGAAACGAGGCATTCGGTTTTTCTCCGCCGCCTGGTTTGTCCTCTCGCGGGCCTGAGAGGCAGCAGTGAGAATCGGATCGATCTGCGCAGTCAATTAGTGCACTAATGTTTTAATCAATGGTCCTGTAAAAGTATGACAGGAGGCCATCATTAACTGGCTGTAAATTTATGACAAACGCCGGCGGTGTAACTGGGAATTAGTAAACAGTGCGTATGATAAAGAAAGGTTCTCGCGCTCTCTCTCGGATCGATAAAATCGATCAGGCCCCCAGCATTAAATAAGCCTCAGATGCAGGAATTGTCGTCGGCTGATATTACCTCGTTCCCTGAGCCGTGTCGCTTATGCCTCGGTTATTTGATTCTATGTAACTGCTTTTCCTTTTTTCCCCCCTTGATAATTACAGGTTTATCAAAAGCCTGCTGGAATAAATATCTCAAGATTAAGTCAAGCCGTCAACACACAGGGCGCGCTGACGGATAGCAAATGTGACATGACAAGTCGCTAATGGGGACTGAGACAACAGAAAGACATGGAGTCATTACGCAACCGTGCAGCAGAAATATGAATATTTACAGCAACGTCTGGCTGCCGACTGTACGCGAGGACACCGTGGAGCCATTTGTGACAGCGTTATTGTAATGTTAGCGCCTAATAAACCCATCAAGTGACATGTAGGCATGCAGATATTAAATACTGCTTGAGTTCTTGGAGCACGCACATGTAGTAAAGGTAAAGGATTAACTTTGTGATAAGGATTCATGCATTGCTGCCTTCAAGTAATATGAAATAAGAAATGTCGGAAAAAGGTATTTTTAAACTGCCTTTTGAGTGCACAAAACATCCAAAAATGTTGCTTACCCAAGCACCTTCCTCTGCAACATAACCTGCATTTGTGCTGAACGTTGTGCTATAGTGTAGCTAATTATCACTGCATGCCATTTTGACAAGATTCACAAAACAATAGATACACCGTAATTCAGTTTACATTGTGAGGAGATTTCTGAGATGAATAAAAATCCATTTTTAAGAGCACTTTTGACGTTCTGTTTCAATTGAAACTGGTTTTGACCAAATAAAAGCGCATCATTTTGTTAACGTGCAGACATCTTCAGCTGTGGTGTGACATCAGGGAACGACATATTTTTGAAGACGCTGATGTCTACAGTTCCAAGATAAGCACCTGATTAGCCTTTTTCCCCGGAATCGGACACACATCTCCACCAGGTAATAGAGCATCTGGTCTAACGATAAGTATCGCTACAGTCTCTGTAGAAGAAGCACATCATTTAAATACAAAAAGAAAATCATGAAACTGTTCAGCAGCCATGTCACTTCCTTTGCTTCTTACAATAGTCGACCACAAAACGGTAGAACTTACAGGATAGTCCGAGCTAGTTAATGGACAACGCCACCCTTTCAGCATCAATCCACAGGCAGGTTAACGTTATGTAAATGATTCTTTCTGACTGCAGGCCAAGGTGCTTCCTTTGCGAATAACAGCATTTCTCCCTTCAGCTCTCTTGATAGCTCTCACCCAATTACTTCTTTGGTTCTCGTCGATTGAAAATTCATAAAAAATAATTATAGCTGTTTGGGATTTGAGTTTGTACACCAAGGCATACCAAAGAAATTGTTGTTGTTGGATTGCACCATTGTCTGTATACATCGACTGTTGTCACGGCGAATAATTTACTCGGTCAAGGTAACAACGGAAGTGTGAAACCCAGAAATGGTCCAAGCTCCAACACAGTCAGAATGGAGAAGAGTTACAGTAAACTGTTCCGCATATAATCAGGAGATCGTGAATTTGAAGCCTGACGATGCTACAGCCATATGTGGCCTGATGCGAAGGTTCGAAAGGACGGCATACTTTCTCTTGCGTATGTGGAAGAAGGCAGACAGCACTTTGGTCTGAGTGTGTTCTATTGCCTTGTGATGCAGCATGAGAGGAATTTGAAAGGATGAGCTTGGTGCCACAGAGGAAGTAAGCATTAGCCCTCAGCCTTTCCGGTCGCTAGCTGGTGGTACGATAGGGCATAGCTGGCTAGTGGGTGGGGTGAAGAGGAAGAGTTCATTCAAATGTAATAGTGTTATCTGTTTTGGTAAATCCTGGCTTATAACAGCACCCACTGAGGAGACAGGGTTAAGGAGCTTTGCTTGGGGTTCCCAAAGTGGCAGCTTGACAGAGCTGGGGTTTGAACTTAGAACCTTCTGATGAGTAGCCAGGAACCTTAACCACTGAGACCCCCCCCCACCACTTCTTTTTTTACAGCACTGCATGAGGGAATAACCTTTTTAAGTGTATAGGATGCTTTCAGACGCAAGTGTGCGACTGCAAATCGCTCCTGAAATCTACTTTACGTTTGCTATCGTTTCTCTGCTACGCCGACTTTGCGAAAGCGAGCCCCTAGAGCGGGCAGAGCGGCCTGAAATGTGAAGCTGGAAGGTGAAACCCAGCTGGTCCTTGACAACATCTGAGAAAGGGCATCACAGAGCAGAACAAGGAGACGGGAGAAAGTCTGTCCCCTGCCAAAGCCACTCCAAAGCGTCTGCAACAAAGATGTTTTCCATGCTCTTCTTTTGAACAGAGAGAGAAAAGAAGAGAAGCTGAGAGAGGTTGGAGAGCAGAAGAAAGAAAGGCATAAACAGCAGGGATATATGAGCAACATGCTGGAATTCTGAAATCGAATGTGCATGTATGAGTGGATCTGGGTCTTTGGGAAAGCTTGCTGGATGTTATATGAAGATATATCAAAAACCTCTGGAGATGTACAGGACTTCATCCTGTGTTGGCCATCAACTTGTCTTTCGGTTTTCCAGCTTAGTTCTGCAGAAGCGTTTGCGATGGTCTCTTCTGTAAACATTTGTACATAGCAACACAGCAAAGGCAAGGTAGAAATGAGAACTCCAAGCCACTTCTGTTGTAGGCTGTGGGTGTTATTTAATTTCATTTCATTTTACACACAGGTCAGGTGGTGTGCATCCACTACTTAAAGAATAAATAAATGAAACAAGGCTAGCGCAGTCTCGCCTCGCCACGCATTATGGCTTTTATTAAGACATGAATCATAACAGAATTTAGATTTATATATACACTTGTATGGCTGTTTTTCATGATTATATTTCCTTCTATGCTTAATAGACATTTCAGATCACATTAAACTGCTTCTACGGTTTGCGATGAGAAATAAACAGCATGCGCCCGATGCAAATCACCTCATGCGGCGAAAGTCCGTGAGGCCGTCTGCTCATCCGGGACCCGGGATAATTAATGCATTATCACCCCAGCGTTCAATATCAGTCAAAGGCCAATAGTGAACTGACAGCGATACAGATATTTGAAGCAATTATGCCTTAATTGATGAAAGAAGAGAGACGGGCTTTTGTTCAGACAATCCTTGAACTTTTCCAGCAATGCCAGGAACAGGAAAACTCAGAACTGTTGGCGCTTCAGCATCTGAAATATTTAAAGACTGGGTGGATATTTTAAAATTCAATAAAGGCACACAGACTACAGTAACTAATTTCCAACTAGACACGTTTCGTATTTAAGTTTGTTTTTGTTAGGTACCTCTTAGACATCTTCTTCATAGACCTGCCATTGAATATTGTATTTCCCCATGACTCAAATAAGATTGTAAATTCTATCAACAGTAACACCAAATATTCAGTAGTCTCATCCTTAGAGGGCAAGATTGGTTTGAGGTTTTGAAAAACTTAGCAATACAAATTAAACACGTGGTAAAAATATGATAAACTATTTTGAAGTGTTCAGTCTCCTGATATTTAACATTTATGGAAGGAGTCTCCAGTGTAAGCACTTTGTAGCATTCAGTACATCTTCTGTCACGTTTACCAGTGTGTCTTTTTAGACACACTTACTATACTTACTACGTTAAATAAATGCCCAACAACATCACTATGTAACTAGAAACGGACAAAAAGTGTAACGTCATTCATTACTAAAAAGAAATGTATCATTGGCAAATGGCTAAAGAATTGGCACATTGGCAAAATGTGCTAGAAGAGAAATAAAACATCTTGGGATGTGATGTTATAGAAAAATAATCAACTGCTTGGGATGGTAACAGTGACTGCTTCTTGGCAACGCCGTGATGCTGATTATTCTCCTTTAACAGGAAGATTTTCACCCACATCTTTCTCAAAATCCATTACATGAAGTCTGGATTAAGCGTGTAACACCTGACTGAGGAATGTAATCATATCCACTGTGCGCCGTTTTTCTCCTCATCCTTCAGATGTTTGAAGATGAGTGGGAAAGAGAGAGATGGATTACACTGTTTGGAAATTGGAAGAATATTAGTTCAGGGCGAATAATGAGAAATTAGACCAGGCCATCGTCGTCTTCCCGAGAAATGAATGAGATGTTTAATGACCAGGACTTGATTTTAATGAGTCGGAGTTAAAAATCTCATTCAACACAAAATGGTTGACAGACTCACATGCTGTTCGTGGACGCATAAGCACACGCGCAAACACGCTCAATTATTAGTAATGCTCTCGTGGAGGAATTTCTCACTCCACTTTCCCTCACTCGTCCTCTGTCTCACTCTCCGGCTCGCTCCTTCCCCTTAGCGGAGCCCAGAAGTTTGGAGGATGGACAAAGGCGCCTTTTGAGAAGTCTTTATCAGCCCTTACTGGCTGTGAGCTCAGAGACCACCGCCTGCTGGTGCACTCAGCGTGGGCCTCGCATCACTCTCGTTCTTTGAAACGCTCCCTTTTTCTCGTTCCTTCATTCCTGCCTTTCTTCTTCAGTCCCTTGGTATGAGAAAATTTTTTTATATAGACCCAATAAAAAGGTGCTGAAAAAATAATAGTAATTAAAATAAAAAGTGAGCCTGAATCATCCAGCCTTTATGTTTTCTGGTTTTCTTCATCACTTTTTTGATCTGTCGTTCATGAACTGTGCCACGCTACGATGAGTCGACATCTCTCAAACGTTCGTGGCTGCCCGAGGGCACTGCCTCCGTGCCCCATTCATCCAGGGGCTCGGGAAAAAAATAGTGCAAGGGGAAAAAGGAGGAGGAGGGAGGATGAGTGGAAATGAAACGCTGTTGAAAGGATGAGGCGTTTGGAGAGGCTAATGGAGGAGTTCAGGCTTCACCACCCAACCTGCTATTGATTTTTGCTCCCAACGCAAGCCTCTCTCTCTCTCTCTCTCACTCGCTCTCTCTCTCTCTTAAAACAGCATGCTGTCTTTATTTCATTATTGCCGGGCGTAAACCCGCACGAGGCCTCTCTCTCATTTCAGTGATTAATCTGTGTTGGGAAAACACCCAAACTCCCATGCATTTTGCCCTTAATTAACAAATTGCAATATATTATTAACTTGTAGCGCGAAGAAGCTCTTCTGAATCATTTTCGCAGTGGGGGTTTCATCGAAGCCGCTAACTACGTTTTTTTTTTTTTTTTTTTGAAGACGAACGAATCTACTTGTTTGTTTCTAATTTGATTAAATTATACCGCCACTCAATTCTGATTAAATTATACCATCGTTAATGTAGCCATTATATTACAGGTGGAAGTAAATCGGATGCACGTGATTAATTCCGTTCTTTCTCAGAAGAGGAGGAAGCTGGCCTTAGAAACACTGAACGCACCATATGCAAGCGTAGAACAGACGGGGAAAAAGGTAACGCAGCAGTTTCGTCCTCCGTTGCCAAGACACGCAGTCGCCAACTCGCCATCTGCGAAGTGAGGCTTCCTTTTCAGAAACGTATGCAATATTTATCGATCCCAACTTCAGCGAACTAATTAGCCCCAATTAGTGCACTCATTGCTGTCAATGATAATGCACTCTCCCATTAAACCGCTGTGCCTTTTGCACCCTAATTGCTGACCTCCTCTCCAAGCAGCTGCGGCCATCTTGCCCTGTTCACATGGAAATAGAGAGATGTTCTGGGCCAAAGTAGGTCTGGCGTGGTGGACTTGAAGAGCAGGACTGAGTATGGTGGTACAGGAGCACTAAGGGAGTCTTTTCATCCGGGTGAAAAAATAATAAAAAAAAATCTGACTACTACATAAAGTGATCTTTTCACACTGAACATACAGTGCCTCTCGCTGGATTAAAAGCTCACTACAGGCCCCATGAGATGGGCCATGCCATCTTCCAGTCGTTCATTTCAAGAGCTGACCAGGCTGTAAAGAAAATAAGACCCGAAGAGTAGTAGAAGAGGGGGAGAAAAAGAGAGATCAACTGCAAGGACTGAGGAGAATTAAATTCTGAAACATCAGCAAGCAAATGTCAAGAGGGACAGTAATGAAGAGTCGTTCTCCTCTCCGGGTCTCGTTGTTTCTTATAATTAACTCAAATGCAGAAAAAAAGGATCTGCATCAAAGAAAAATATGAAGTGGAACATGCTATTGTTCACACGAGAGGTGTATTATAGCATGAGAATAAAAGATCCTTGCTCGTGGAGAAGCGCTAAACTCTGGGCTGGAAATCAAAGCTGCTCGTAATGACTGAGGCGTCACACTGCTTCGGCATCAGATCAAACTGACGCTGTTACTGAATGCTCCATATGTAAGCTGCGAATCAGACTCAGGGTTCTAGATCCTCCACTAAGACTTTGTGATGAATACTTCTGAACCTCCAGCTTGACTAGAACAGGTAGCAAGGAGTATTTGAAGGCGATTAAAAAAAAAGAAAGAAAAAAAAAAAGAAGTATGAGTACGACATCTATCACGTCACCCACCAAAGCTGAAATGTGTAAGAAACACTGCTCTCTCCGAAAGCCTGCGGCCACACCTTTAATTACCTTTTAAGTCTATTAATACTCATGCTTAGTGGCTTTGTGAGCCAATTACTCCGTCCTGACTAGTGACAGATCCTGCCACGACCCTGCTCGCGAGTCACCCACACTGCCGATAATTACACTCCCAGAACTTCCGAGTGTTAAAAAAGCACTCGCGTCATATTCAACAGCCTGAAGCACCATGACCTCTCTCTGGCCAACAAGGATTTATGGACAGACACGGTGGTAACGCCTGTTGGTATTCTCTCGCTTTCTTTCGCTATCTCTGCAGACTCTGAGATGAGACGTCTACAACAAAATCGTCGACAAAGTTCAACTTTTCAATATCCATGCAAATGCTGCTAATTCTGTTCATTAGCAGAACACACAGTGCTCATCTGCCAACACTGATGTACTTTACACTGACTGCAGACCTACCGAACACACTCACTGGAGGGGAAACGAAAAGCAAAAACGCTGAAGCCTTAATGCTTTTTAGCTGCAAGCAAGGCAGGAAGGTGTTGGTTAGACAGCTGTGTGAAGTCAGTAATCAGCAGTGTTTTAGCGGGTGTAGTAGAGCTCCATGCGCTGCCATGTTCCTGCTGGGGCACAGCACCATACGCCCACCTGCCGCTTAATTATGCCTCGAATCAATGCACCACGGTAACCTGGAGAAAGCAGACAAATGGCCACTCAGCTCGTCTTTCTACTGTGCGCAGTCTCCTCACAAAGCTTCACTTTTTTCCTGCTCAACCCCGTGAAACCTGCTCAATCCTTCCCCATCGCTCTTGTTATAGCTGAAGAAGTCCAGGTGAGTTGAGTATGCAAACATATGACACGCAGATACGCATGAATCACACGCACACACGCGCGTCTCCCGCATGGCACAGCATAGCTTGCTTCTAACGTATTTCTGAGCTGATCCAAGATGGCAGCTCCTGAGGTGCTTTTGTGCTTTCCGGGGTGTGTTGTTTGAGTTCAGTGGTTTTGCGCACTGCTGTGCTGGTTTTAACATTACAATGACAACCAAACTGCAACAGACTAGAAAAGAAGAGAAAAGAAATAAATCCAAACCTATAGATGGAACGTCGCAGCAGTCATTAAGTCCCATGGTTGGGCTGCCTGCCAGACTTACACCTCCACTCTTTTTAAAACGACCGGGCACTGGGGAGATGCGAACACTTTCAAAAGCAAATCAAAGAACAGGAATAATACAGAAATACACATATTAACACTACAGAACAAAAGGCGTACTTTGACACAAACACAGCTGGCAAAGTGACATGCACAGTTTGCTGATTATATTTGAGCACAGCTAAAGAGGATATTAAATCAAATGTAGTAGACAGTTGAATGTAAAAAAATAATAATAAGTAAAACTTTCTAGCCATTCAGAATATGGGATGAGCATATGGTTTCAGTTTAATGGCTACGCCATTGTAGTGCAATTTGGTTATTATTCCCCGAGTAGTAGACGTTCAGGTTTGGCTGAATCCCATCTGCTGGAAAACCAAGTATTATAAAAAGCTTTTAGAGTAAAGAGTTGCTGTGCAGATAACTGGTTCTCAAAAAGGATTGGCCAAGACTAAATGATCACGCCAACTGCAGCATTTTCTTTAAAGGATCCCTTTTATAGATAAGGGCTCTCGATTTGGTTTCTATGGCAAATCCCACCTCTCTTAGCACTTACTCAGCTGGGTTCTTCCCTTTCTTTGTTGTCTTAGCTGACCCTGATTTTTGTCGATGTGTTTATACCATTCGTCTTTCATTGGTGCTTTGTCTGTGATGAGGGCAAAGTCCGGCGAAAGCTTTTTTCCCATAGTCAGGTATAGCTGGTGCCTGCAAGTGGACCTACAATGACACCTGAAAACTTTGCTATGGGGTTCACTTTAGAAAAAAGCTCTGGCTGTACATAAGTCTTCAAACAAGACTACAGGAACACAGAATAAACAGTGCCCGTTTCTAGAACCAAGGTTTCCTGTGTTATTGAGGCAATAGGCATGATTACATCAGGAGGAATACAGCTGTTGGCTGCATAGTGACTCCATAATCAGCATTAAGCCTTGGCCCTTGCTGTCTATAGTGTAAATGGGCAGCTTTTCAACTTGAAGTGGTTTATTTACTTGGGCAGAATTCATATCGCTCTCCAGGTCAAGGCTTCTTTTTGTGTCAAACTGAGCAATGAGATAGTCGTGGGTAGCGAGGACACTGGGGCGGTCTAGCGGGTGCCAGCGACTTAACCTGGTATGTTGCCAATCAACTGTGGTGGGGTTTGATATAAAAGAATGTGCTGGTAATTCAAATGTCTTGACACTATATGACCACAAAGTACCAGCAAACTTTGACCATTTATAACACCCCCACTTTCTGACGTTACATGATCGGGCTGTTTGTTGACAAGTACATCTGAAAAGCGGCTTTAGACCTGGCCCTTGCATTTAGATAAATAGAGTTGGATGGCCAGGCAGCTTTTCAACTTGGAGTGGTTTATTTGTTTTAGTCAGAAAGTCTTGCTGCGCACGAGGCAGTGCTAGGTGTCACACTGAGCAATGAGACAGTTTAGGATATCATTTAACACCAAAGTGTCCATGCTTTTGGGGCAGAAGTCATAGTCAGAACGTCTGTTTTGTGTAATTTACATCTGTAATCAGCATTAAGCTCTGGTCCTTCGTGGCTATAGACAGAGGGTTGGAGGGCCAGGCAGCTTTTCGGCTTAGAGTGGTTTATTAGGTTGAATTCTGTTCTAAACAAGACAGTGGTCCATGTCACAACTGAGCATTGAGACAGTTGTTAGCACCAAGGGCACAGTTCAGCAAAGTCTTCATGTAAGTAGATGCGATGGTGCTAGGAAACTCTATGTTGGGCTTTAGTGTAGAAGAATGTGCTTGCACAGCAAATGCTTTGATAGTAGACCATATGAATATGATGTCCAAACAAACTTTGCCCATTTTGCGAGCATCATGTGCTGTTCGGGCAAAATTCATGCTCATTTTTAACTGTTTCGTTCCGTTTACATTTGTACTCGGTATTAACCTCTGGTCCTTTGTGTCCATGGACAAGGGCCAGGTGGCTTTTCAGCTTAGAGCAGTTAGCGGTCTTGGGATGAAGTGGTATCCTGCTCCAAATATGACAGTGGAAACTCTGATAGGGTGTACTGTAGAAGCATTGCAAAAGCCTCTTTTAGAAAAGATGTTAAATATAGTTTAATCTTTTCTAATACTGAATTATTTTTCGGTGTTGGGGCCGGAGACAGGATTGGGTCATGCGGAATGTAGGTGCTTGGTGCCAAGTACATCTGTAATCAGCGGTAAACTCTGGTTCTTGGTACATTTACACAAATAGAGGTGGAGGGCCAGGCAGCTATTCAGCTTAGAGTGGTTTTCTGGCTGAGCCAAAAAGTCTTGCTCTAAACAAGGCAGCAGTTAGTGTCACACTGAGCAGCGAGAAATTTGTGGTAGCGAGGATACAGTTCAGCTGTAGACAAATGTGCCTTGAAGAAAATGGTGGCCAAACAACTGTCGTGCTCTTAGGGCAGGAGTCAGGATTAACTGACCAGGTTCAACTGTCTGTCTGGTCCTAGTTACATCTGTAATTAAGGTTCACCTTTAGCCTTTTCCATCTACAGATGGAGTGTTAGAGGCCTGGATGTCTGCTCAGCTCAGAATGGTTTGTTTACTTGGGATGAAGTTGTAAAGACTATATTCTGCTCCCAACAGGGGAGTACCCAGTGTACCATTGAGCACAAGTTGTGAGTAGCATGGACTCACAGCAGTTCAGGGAAAAGTTTCCTATAATAATCTGGTCTGGAAACTCTGCACTAGGGTTTAGTGTAGAAGAATGCGCTGGTAATGCAAAAGTATTGCAAAAGTCGTGTCATATGCTGTTGAGGCAGAAGACATGACTGGGTCATACTGGAAATAGAGGGTCGGTGCCAAGTACATCTGTAATCAGCATTAATCTCTGGTCCTTTGTGGCAAAAGACAAACAGTGGTGGAGGTCCAGGCAGTTTTACAGCTCGGGGTAGTTTATTTGCTTGGGCTAAAGTCTGTTCTGAACAAGGCAGTGGTCTGAGTCATACAGAGCAAGCGGATAGTCCTGTGGCAAGGACACAGTTCAGCAAAGGCCTTCTAGCTATAATCAAGTCTGCCAGAAACTGGGTCTGGGAGGGTGCCAGGAAACTGGGGTTTACTCTAAAAGAATGCTTTCATACTTTAAGAACAGACAGTTCCAAAAATCACTGTCCACCAACCTGTCTGATGCTGTTTGGGCAACTCATGATCAAGTCAGATTGGATATACTGTTGGATGCCAAGGACATCTGTAATCAACATTAGGCAATCATCTTGTGTCTGTAAGCTAGAACAGTGTGGGAGGACTGGAATAGAAGTTTCTCACTGCTAAATCAACATTGTTTAATCATGCTTGCCAGAAAAGGTGCAATCTTCTTCAATCAGACTGCTATTTCAAGACAGCCTGGAGAGAGAGCAGTGACATCCACTTTTAGCCATTTTACTGAACATCTAATAACGATAATGCCCCTTAAGTAAGTGTCTTCAAAATGTTTTCAAGATAATACCACACATAGCATGTTTTACATATTCACATGTGCTTATCTTTTTGAGTTACAGATGCTTTGCCAACTCAGTACATGCATCGCACAAAGATTATTTTCACAACTAATTGAGAGACATTTTCTTTTCTTAGCTAATTAGAAAATGCCGTTGTCATTCATGTAGCTTATTTTAGCTTATAATTGCGTTAAAGGGAAAAAACAAAACAATGATACATTTATATGAAACTGAAGACATGAAAGATAGTGTGCAGCTCATACTTTCAGCAGACTGCAATGACCTTGCAATTAAAATGTGAACTTTACTTCTTAAGAGTAGCAGGCATTAACGTGCTGAAAAGCTACTAATAGTTGGACTTACGGAGATGTGACTGGATTATTATCATCGCTGATGTTTTAAAACTATTTAAATAAAATAAATATGGTGATTGGAATAAACACCATTATAAGGACATTAATCCGTGTATTTAGTATAGTAGATTTTTTACATATGTAATTTTTCATTTTAAATAAATAAAGCAACGGCGCAGACGTCTTTATAACCTCTGAAACACAGTGTTTCAGTGAAATGCAGGAAATCATGCATTACAATTTGAACAGCCAAAGTGTTATTGTGCTCCATCATTGGTTTCAAATCTCTCCAGGAAGAAGGAGCCAGGCTTTGAATGAAATAAGGGTTGAGAGGGGGGTGAAGCGTCTCAAAATGAAGTGAATAATATGAGAAGAGAGAGAGCGCGAGATAAATCTAGAGAGACCCGGTACTCTAAAGGCACGTGACATAAATGCCAGCTTTGAAGGACAGGTTCAGGGGCAATGTCTTTGGGGAAATGTGCAAATCACATGCATGGAGTCGATGACTGGTGGGAAGAAATCTTGAGCTTCTGTCCAACAAAAATAGAGAGAGACGGAGAGAGAGAGACTCAGCCATGCCACTTAGGAGAGGGAATGAATATTAATGTTACAATTGGAAACCATTCAAATTGTACGAGAGCGTTAATGCTGTCGCTGACACATAAGAGTGGACAGCGGTGAAAGCAGGGAACACAAATCACGTTCGATCAGCTAACAGTAAGCTCTTTTTTCTTGCTATTTGTGAAGACGTATATACATGGAGTCCTAAGCCGCTGGTTTTATGCCCCGGCACGGAGCTGTCCACTAAGGAAATTGCCCCTGAGAGTCAATTCAAGCCATCAGAGATTGCAAAATGTCTTCTGTCTGGAATAATTGAATTTGAGGCTTAGATGATTAGGCCGGGCTTTTTAAACACTCTTGCCGAGGTTTTAAAATCAACCCCCGTGCTCTCACCCTTGCGTGCACGCACCACCTCCCACCCTTAGCACTGTAATCTGGCAGAACTTCTGAGGGCTGTCTTCCAGGCATGACGCCACAGAAGCTGAAAAGTCAGACGCTACATCTGCCACAAGGACATTACAGCCAGCTTCCCAGTCCCGGATGAATAGAGAATGAAGCAGATGAATATGCTGGCTGTTACTGCTGCCTTACATAGTCAGTTTTAAATGAGGCTTCAAAAAGGCTGTAATTTTTTTTTCTTTCTCTAAGACCATTCACCAGCTGATGTTGCTATTCTGACCACAGCACTCCATTCATCACGCACGCTACTGAATTAAAGCTGACATATCACAACATGGTGGCTCTGTTATTGGTATTGGCTGTGGCGAGGGCTGTTTTCAGCACGCTGTCAGAAGAGAATGGAGACATTTAAAAACGTAAAGGTCGACGATAAATCAGTATCTCAAACACTGCCCCGAGATGTGATTTGTGACGGCTTGCTGGCGCGGTTAACAGGAACGGGTACGGCTGATGCAGGACGGGCGAGAGAGCCAGAGCGGACGGGTTTATCAGCGCGGCCACACCTCGGCACCGACCGAAGCCGAGCGCATTATACAGACTCCGAGGTCTCTTGGTGCGGCTCCCGAACCGACGCCGCCGAGCCTTAAAAACGACCCACTTAAAAATCGTTCGGCAGATGACCATCCTGGGGCTGGTGAGGCGAAGCGGACAGAAAATAATGAAATAAATGCACGCGTGAGCAAGTAAATAAATAAATAAATAATTAAGCGGGTGGACAAAAACAGCAAGTCGGCAACTTTGACTTTGTTTTCTTAGCCTGAAGTCCAGAAATGCAACTTAAGCTATAAAAGGTAATTTGTACAATGAAGTCCCCCTCCCATCCCCGCCCAAGCTTTTCTCAAAAGCACACAGGACCAACACGTTTCAATTATCTCTTCTTAAATATTGTGCAGGGCGTTCCTAAGGCAATTCCCTGTCAAATGTAAAATGTGCTATTTCATTATAAGTGCCCCGGACAAGAGCATCTAAATATTCATTGCGGTATTATCGTCACTGTATATCAACATGAGGATGTACTCGAGTGCCTCAATTGCATTCATTAAGGTATAATTAGGAGAAAATGTTTAGATGGACAAAAGTTTGGTTCGTTCACGAGCACGTTTGTTTTCTCTCTTCTTCTTCTTTCTTTCTTATAGTTCTGAGACCTGTGCGTGTCCCGAAAAGCCGTTCAACAAACCGACAAAATTGCCTTTTCGATCATCCTACAGCTTTTATCAGGCATTAGAAGTCTCTAAGCTATGGCCTTTCACAGCACCAGCTGCTAATAAGGAAGGGTTGCTATTGCAGTGTCATTTCTTTGTATGCTGTTTCCCGCTTTATTGCGCGCCGCCATCGCTAGAATAAGTCCATCTGACATTTTACAATGGTATAATAGCTCTTCACACAATGAGGCGATTTTTCTTTCCGATAAACTGAATGAAAATGAAAGCTCCTTCACTTTCTTAGCTCTCTGTGCAGCCGGAGAGGTAGGAGGCACAGAGAAAAGCATTAGTCTGCGACATTCATCTCCTTTGATAAGCATCCTCTCCTGTTTTTTTTTTTCCTCCTTCTTCTTCTTTTTTTTTTTATGAAGCAACCAAATCTAGGCCGAGAGGGGATAATGAAGAGAACAGTGCCAGAAGAATTCTCCGAGGTTCACTTGATTTCAGCTTGTTATCGACCGGGCTGCAGGGCAGCAAGGCTGTGTCGATCACACAGAATAACTTCCAATAAAGTGACAGGATTTGCAGTAACCCGCTTCAACCTTCTGGGGACTCCTGGTGGGCCGAGGAAAGGAACAAGGAAAAAAAGGGAAATATCTGCAAAATCGCTTTTTTATTACTAATGTCTAGCAGGGTAGAGCGACTGGAGGTGAGCATGTGTAATGGAGGTGATGCACAGGCCTCGTTTGTCTTTAGTCATTATTAAAGTGAAACTCTGGCTCAGCTTCTGGAAACCTCATACTCTGAACATTCAAACAAAAACAAAAACAAAAAAAAATAATAATAATAAATCTGTAACCTAATTCGCATGAAGGAACGGATCAGCTGATTAGCGATTCCTTCATGATCCCAGACAGGTGCGTTAGATTAGTGTAAAGACAGCAAAGTGCAGAGTGACAAACTGAGGGAGCGGGATTGTGTTTCGGTGCTGATTTTAACATGCCCTTGAAACCCTGCTGCCAAGCGCGGTGCAGCCAAAAGTGGAATTCACACCATTACCCTCTTAACCTGCGTGCAGTCGATTAAACAGATTTACACCACAGCGCTGCTGAATTCTGGATTCTGAGCCTGGTCAGAATAAGTTGATTCATTTTCTCCAACGGCAGCTCTGACAGTAGTTCAGCTCCGAGTCACAGGTTTATATTAATGCGCATGTTTCAATAGTAACGGCTCATTCACAGGGACTTTACGACGCACACGTGAGTGGTATTTCATGTGGTGAAGCTTTCTATAAGCAGATGTATAATTAACATTTATGGAAGGAGTCTCCAGTGTCGGCGCTCTGTCTAACTTTAAATTTTCCGATACAGACAGGACTTTACACTTCGTGATTTCTTCCTAACGTGACTGTGGGTTTTTTTTTTGTCTTCGAGAGAGAAAGGAGAGAGAGAACGACTGCTTATAGCCGCTGTAATTTAAGTGGGAACAGGAAATAACTTTCCTCTTGTTCCACAGCAACAAATGTATCTACAAATAAAAATTTTTTTTTTTAAAAAGTATCATACTTTTAACACTTCAGGATGTGCAGTTACAGGAAAATAATCAACTTCGGGGTGGTAAAGGTAGCGCCTCTTTGTGTTGTCACCCTGTCGCTGATTATTTTCCAGCACTACAGCATTCCATGGTCAGAGCGTTGCTACGGACCACGTCATCAGCGGATGGCCTAAAATCATTTTTAAGTCAATATTTTGTGTCAAATTATTGATTTCTATAGCAAGTAGCTGTGTAATAAGAGCGATAACATTAATGCTTTGTGTCTGTATCACTCTCGCTGCGTTGATTTCTGCTGCGCTTGCTGTACATTATCCCTTACTTACCATACGAATCAAACTGGAATTGTATTATCAGCCTTGTTTGACTACATCAGCATCATAATAAAACCAAAGAAGCAAACTTCAGACACCAAAACACTCCCGGGCTGATGGACCATATTTAGCGTATTTCATTTTCAGGCTAAGTGTTCCTCCAAGGAGCTTCATCAGCTCGAGTAAAGTGTGTTAGCTGAAAGATCAAGTCAGCGTCAGTGTCAACATTAAGGGCAGGACTGACCTAAAAGAACCGCAATATCAGACATATATATATATATATA
>JAQMYM010000038.1:3784056-3812108 GCA_030014255.1 Parauchenoglanis ngamensis | reverse complement strand
ACACACACACACACGCACACACACACACACACACACACACACACGCACACACACACACACGCACACGCACACACACACACACGCACACACACACACACGCACACACACACACGGACACAGGCACCTATATAGAGTCCATCAGTTAATGTGGCAAACTAATGAAGTGCACTGATTGACATTTCTGGGCGAACGATGCTCCACTCATCACCCAGGACACACACTCGCTTATCTGACCTGCCATAAGAGAAAAACGAATAGTTACCCGGCACGCTAATGGCTCCTGTTATGCCAACCATTCAGTCATCAAGCATCAAACTAATCTTTATAGCGCTCGCATCGATCAGCACGGCCTGGCTGAATAATTTCCCATCACAAACACGCAAATGTTGCTCTGGGACAGAAGTACAAGATTGACTTTTGCAGGGGGGGGAAAAAAATGACTAAACGTTGTGTTGGTTTGCTGTCATATGCTCATATATTCTGTGGTGAAAATAAAATTGTGACATGGGAGTAAATTTCAGGGCTGGCTGGGGAATTTGTTTCTCTACCCTAAGTGATATATGAACTACTGGTGGCGCCGGCTAACGTGAAAGTAATTATAAATGTTTGAGAAGGGTTAAATAAATAAATAAACCAAAAATAAATAAATCAGTTTATCCGGTGTAGCCTCAAAGAAACTGATCACACCTTACAAACAAGTCTGGACATAAACTTTCATACTCAAACCTAAGAGTGTGGAGATCAATAGCAACACCAGGCTGCAAGATCTCACAGATCTCAGGTGTGGGATTTAGTCCAGACGTTTTGATTGGACTTGTTGGTGCTGACGCGGAGGACCAAGCGTCTCTAAACCCTGGAGAAGTGGCCCGTGTGAACTCTCCGAAACGGCCAGGCACAAAGGGAGAGGAGACGTGTGATAGAAGCAGGAACCAGGGGACTGGATGGAGACTGTTTGGAGTGTTTGTGTGTGGATGTGTGAAGACGAGGTGACGAGAAAAGAAAACCAGTAAGCATGTGAGAACTTTCCAATTACTGTGAGACGCTGTAATCTTAATGGTATGTTTGGCTCGGAGAGTGTTTCTGAGTGCCGGGTCTTGTGTAAAATCCTGCACCTTTGATCTGTGTTGTGTTTTTACTGTTACACAATAGCCAAACTGTTCTCCCTCACCTGCCATAACAAGCGCTGAGATCAACTTTATAGTTGTGGTAGACTATCACGACTCCTGGTGGACCACGAGGCCCTAAATCACGCGTGGGGAATTGGCCATAAATCCAGACAGATTAATTGCTGCTCTGTTTTCTTTTCATTGAGAACACTTTTAAATGATATTTCAAGTCAAACCTGGGACTTGCGTGCCACTTGTGGCACTAATGGGACATATCCGATTTGCTACCTTTGGCACGGACCGGTGTGGAGCCTGTGCTTTTCATTAAGGGCAGCTCTGGATATCGATGGACTGTCCAGTGTTCCCCCCCTCCACCTCTCTCTTTCCAGGCCGAGCAGTTGCGGCACCGTGGGAGTGGAAAGAGGTGGAAATGCGAAAGTACATTTCACAGAGTCTTTATGAGCTCCTCGAGGCAGGGTTTAGCTCTTGAGAGATTTGAGAGAGAGAGTTTAGCCGGGGCTGAAAGAAGCCACTTGGCGGGAGGTTTGGTTCTAAGCGGAAGGACAGGCTGTCTGCCTCTCAGGCAGCAGCTGACCACTCAGAAACACACTCGGTGCTCATTCCTAAGTGAGGAAAAATCTCAAAAATCACTCCTAGACAATCTTTCCAGACACAGAGGGTATTGAGGGATGTATGTATGTGTGTGTGTGAGAGAGAGAGAGAGAGAGAGAGAGAGAGAGAGAGAGAGAGAGAGAGAGAGAGAGAGAAATGACCCTGCCAATGGTTTGCCATAACCCGACCTCATCAGGCAGACAGAAAGACAGACAGAGGTCTCTCCTGCTGCTGAGATGAGGCTGATGGGTATCAGGTCTGTGACCAGAGGGCATACAACGATGTGGGTTACATACTGACCAATCTGCTCTCAACATCCTGCTGAGAGAGAGCGAGAGAGAGAGAGATGGAGAGAAAGAGAGAGAAACAGAGACCATTTCGAAGATGATATGGTACCACCCAAAGGCCATTCTGATAGACGGCTAGGCAGGCGGATGGACAGACAGAAGGGTGGGAGGAAAATAGCAAAACTTAGCAGAAAGCAGAACAAACACATTACTGCAAGCTCAGGCTGAGATTATGGGATAAGGGCAGCAATTTGCTTCTGATCTCACATCTGCACAAAAGCCTCAGTGTAAATGTACAGTATTGCTCGCCGCATCTCATCATGCAAATTGCAGTGATACAGGACTGGTGGAGTCGGGATTCTCTGTAACAAACAGCACTTTAAAAAAGGCACAAAGTGGGACGCAGACAAGCGGCGCACGGACACGTAGCAGTGAAGGCATGATGGTGTTTACATCACTCACACGTCTGATGCAGTACAGATGGAGGTGTTTAAGATGCCTTCACAGTTTGACTCTCTTTCCTAAATTCAAATTTCATCAATCCAACATGTCAGAGCAAACATCAACAAGACGGTGGATTTCTGCAGTGATCAAATTAAATGACACTCTTAGCATGCTGGTATTTAATGAAGAAATGGGGTGTTGGTGGTTGATAATGAAGACTGATGCTTATTGCCAGTTTTATTGTTTTTGGTTCTGATGTTTTTCTTTTGTTGTCATTCATTTTCGTCATGCAGTTTAGAGGTCTTTGAAGAAGTGCTGACATTTAATGGTGTTTAGCGCAGATATGGGTTTTTAACTGATGTTCGGTGTTGGCGACTGCTCGTGTTTGTTAGTAAATGAGAGGCGGTCTTAGTAAATGCTGGTGTTTGCTAGTGAATAATTGTGCGGGTGTTTGATGGAGAATGCTGTAGGATAGGCAGTGTTGTATTTTGGTAAAACTTGTCGCCAGATGGAGCTGGTGTTCTGGCTATTTGTTGAAGAAAGGTGCTGCTTTATGGTGGTGTTTCATGTAAGAACAGGGTTCATCATTGTTGCTGTTTGAGAGTCTGTGATGGTGTTTGACAGAGAATGTTGCTGTTTGAGGGAAAATGTTGATGTTTGAGAATGTCAGTATGATTTAGTGTTCGATGAACATACTGATAGCTGATGGAGAATGGTGGTGTTTGTTAGGGAATGTTGATGTTTGAAGAAAAATGTTGGTGTTTGAATGGGAATGTCTGTGTTTCGCAGGGGATGTTGGTGTTTGGAGGAAAATATCAGTGTTGGGGTTTAAAGATTAATGTCGGTGTTTGGATGGGAACGTTGTTGTTGGTGTTTGAAGGAGAATGTTGATGTTTGGCAGAGAATGTTGGTGTTTGGATGGGAATGTTGTTTGGCAGGGAATGTTGATTCTTGGTGGGAATGTCGGTGTTTGGAGGTGGATGTTGGTGTTTAGAGGAAAATGTAGGTATTGGGGTTTAAAGATTAATGTTGGTGTTTGGATGGGAACGTTGTTGTTTGAAGGAGAGCACTGGTGTTTAGCAGGGAATGTTGGTGTTGCAATGTTGGTTTGAGTCTGAGAGTCCGGTTTACATCACTTTATTTGGTGTCTGATGGAACACACTGGTGGATGATGGAATATTTTTGCAGACTTATGAATGATGGAGTTTGTTGGATGTTTACAGTGTTTGATCATGCTGTGAGTTTATAAAATACTGATGTATTCATGTTTATGTGCTTAGTGTTGGCAAATGGTCTCTGTCTTAGTGAATGTTTGCGGTGTGTGTTCATGGCATTTGATGGGCAAAGATGTTGCGTGTTATTGTGTCATTGTGTTTTGTGTTAGCGGACGCCTGTGGTGTTTGATCAGGGTGTAGGGTGGACAGTGCTGGTGCTCGTTATTTGCTTAGTGCAGGAGTCTGATGGTGTGTGCTTCACCCTCGTGCTATGCGGAGTATTGTGCTGATGGGGAAAAAGTTTTTGGGGAAACAAAAAAAACAGACACACGGAAGTCTTTAAAACTTGCTAACTAAAGTGTAGAGCTGTACAGGAAAAAAAAACTGTAGAGATCTCTCTTTATATAAAGATCTCAACTGTAAAAGTTTTTTTGGGTCACTCCGTGACGTGAACTTCTGCAATCGAATACAGGAAAGGTGGTGATTTTTGAAAAGTCTCACTGTGGATTGATTCAGCGAGCCACTGAACTGTGTTTGACAGACATGATGCATGTGGGCAGGCGCTAGGATTAGTTTTCTGACGTGAAATCTGTCCATCATCGACCCAGTGTAAATGCAGGCTTAGAGACGTGTGTGTGTGTGTGTGTGTGTGTGTGTGGACTTCCTGCTGCAGATGAATAGCTCTGCCTGCTCTTACTTCACACGCTCATCATGTGCTTGTGTGTTTATTTTCTCATGTGAGGTCTCAAGGCAGATCTGTGATGTACAACATGGCTGACAGCGAAACGGCGCCCACGTTCTTCATACTCTTACTCTTATTACGAGCATGTTGCACGCGGAGGACTGTGATAAAGGCACGGCCGTGCGAATAAAGAGAGGCGCGGGGAGAAAGAAAGGAAAAGACAAAGGCAAAGCATGGGGTGTTTGGCATTGATGGCTTGCCTTTCGGGCAGAAGCGGGACTCCGAATCGAAACACCCATGCAGAGAGGTGAACTTGTTAAATGCCACCGTGATTAGCAGAGGGAGAGCCAAGGCACTTTTGTTTGAGAGCCATCACTGCCTCGTATCTGTTCAAAAAAAAAGAAAGAATGCTGTGATGTTCACAGCTCCGGGGTAAGAAAGAGAAACAGAAAAGGAAGGAAAGGTAAAAACACCGCAGGTGCTTCGTGCCAATTGGAGAGCACGAGTAGTGAAATAGTAATGGCTTTTTAATGTTTATGAGTTTGGAAAGAACTTTGTGATGAGAGGTTGATAGAATTTGGAAAGCGAAGCCCCACAATTACATCTGCTGATATTACGTCCCTGGTGGTTTAAGACTAATAAGAGCTTCTGAAAAGGAGGAGGGAAAACACACAGCGAGCATGTTTGATGTGGACGCACTACGCCGCACTAATCTATAGACTTAATAATTTATGAGATTTATGGCTTCGGCTCTGCCTTAATACAATCTCGCATTAACCACTGCTACACTGCTGCTGTGCCACCGTTCCCTCTCAATATGAGCGTAATCTTCCTCCTCGAGCTGTGACTTATATGTAACATCAGCAGAATTATTACTGGATACCCCAGCAACGCGCGACACGCCGGAGAAATCCGGGGTGCTCACGTGACGTGAGGGATAACGCTCCGCTCCGTTCCTCCCCGCTACGCGTTCATCTGCTAATAAATGCGACTGCAGAAAAGGTGTTACGTAGTACAATTTACATTGTACGTATATTGACGCGTATAGAAATGGAAAAGGGGTGCGGTGGGTTTTAATTGTTTGCTGAACAATAAAAGTACACCTGACAGGGGAACAAAAAGCAACTTCCTGAGTGACAGAAGGTGAAAAAGATGTATTTTTAGAAAGATCAGACAGTCAATATTCCCACATTTAGATGGCGAACATGGGGCAGAGGGAAAACTGGTAGGAAGGTCAATATTCTCTGCCTAGAGACACGAGATGATCCATAACTGTGAAGATTCATCAAGCTTACACCTGATACTCATCCAACACCTAACATCTGGGTAGACACGTGCGCGCGCACACAAGATATATATGCTGGAAACGACATCCTGCATCATTTTGATGTGTTTAATTATGAAAAATACTGAATTTCCTAAAGAACTGACTGGATGAATATTACTCTATTATAGCATGCAAGGACGAACGGGAATTAACGCGACTCCAACAAAGCATGACTCCATTTTCTTTTTCTTTTAAAGAACCGATCATGGAGACTGATGTATTCTGATATGATAAATAAATAAAAAAGGGGGTTGACGACTTTTTTCTCTTTTTTTCTCTTTTCCCCCCCATTTTCACCAGCAACCTTTACCTCGAAGGGAATATTATCCTTGGCTTTTTATCGGAGCGCCAGAGAGGGGAGAGATTTTCAAAGCGTGCCGAGCTGGGGAACACGACCCGAGCTCTCAAAGACCCCCCGCTGTGCGTGCCAAACTAAAGAATCTCTCTGAACTTGCAGAATTAAATTCATCACCCAATCTCCTCCGTTTCTCCCTGCGCTGAGAAGCCTTGTCCTTGCTGTCGCCTCACATCCTCCTCCTTCTTCTTCTTTTACTCTTTCTCTCTCTCTTTCAAAGAACATCTATGTTGACGATACAAAAAAAGACATGATAGGAAGAGAGAAAGCGAGAGCGTGTGCGCGAGAGAGAGAGAGAGAGAGACTACAGGGTGTTTATTATCTAAAGCATTCAAACTAGAATTTATTTGGGGGTCTGGATTTATGAGAGAGAGAGAGAAAGAGAGAGAAAGAGAGAGAGAGAGAGAGAGAGAGAGAGAGAGAGAGAGAGAGAGAGAGAGAGAGAGAGAGCATGCACATGACAGGTTAAGACCAGAAAAAGGATGGAGGGAGAGAAACAGAAAGTAAGACCTCCAGACAAAGGAGAGAGAGAGAGAGAGAGAGAGAGAGAGAGAGAGAGAGAGAGAGAGAGAGAGAGAGAGAGACAGACTAGAGGGTGTGTATTATCTAATGCATTCAAACAGCAATTTATTTGGGGACTGGATTTAGGAAAGAGAGGATGAGCGAGAGAGAGAGAAGGAGCGAGAGAGAGCATGTGTATGACAGGATGAGAAAAAAAGGGATTGAGACAGAGAGACAGAATGTAAGACAGACAGACAGATGTGGAGAGAGAGAGCGAGAGAGAGAGAGAGAGAGAGAGAGAGTGGAATGGGAATGAAAGGAAAATCAAAGAAGATTAACAAAATATTGTGACAAACAGGAATTGAAAGAGTGCAGCGTGGGCAAATACTGAAAAAAATCTCTTCCTGTTTTTCTAGCACAGTACAGTTTTCTCTCTCTCTCTCTCTTGTATATTCTTTCTCTTTCCCAAGGATTTATTATTCTTATATTTGTGTTATGTGTCATGTTTTGACTGGACTAATTCACTCCGTTGTGCTGCTTGTGCCTTGCCGCATGTTATTGCTCCCTACGATTCGGAAGCATTCCCCCTTCCGACGGCCGTATCTTGTAAAGTCGGAGTGAAGCTATGTTAAAAACACCCTGGTGCCCGCTCGGACCTGCGCGTCTTTGTTATGTAAATGAAAGGCGGCGTGCCCGGCGCGGATCTGACGGCGACGCTCCGCGGCCTGGCTAACTAGCGGACTATCGAACGCGGATATATTCGCCTAACGCTTCCTGCTGCAGCGCATTAGCATATGAAAGCCTACGTTATCGATCCAGCGCTCGCTCTGGGAACGGTGGATCTCATCTGATTGTCCACGCGTTCTTTTTTCCCCCATTTTTATTTCCTGCGTATAATATTAAAGCTTTTAGGAAAGGAGCACGGTGAAATCAGATGAGTTTTATATAAAGTTTCGGCGCTGCTTCCGAGTCTCTGTGAGGGTTTGGCATTGATATTTTCACACATTAGCATATCAGAGATTCTGTTGTAGCAGTAAGTTGTAATTTTCCTTCTATAATTCAGCTGCAGCGCGAGAGATGCTGTTAAATGCTGTCCAAAGCTCAAGGCCAATCCAGCTTTGGCACAAAAGGCCTGTGTTTGACATTTGTGTGCATGTGTGTGTGTGTGTGTGTGTTGGTTTTTTCTGTTTGTTTTTTTTCTCAGGCTGTAAGCAGGGTTTATTTTTCGAGGGGTGGATTTAGACTGATCACAACACATCCTCGGAGCAGTTCAGAGAGCGGAGGGAAGCGCGGGCACGGCGCGGGCCGAGAGGGAGGAGGCGGTGTGATGGAGAACGGGTGGGACGATGCATCATTGTGGGGGTGTACCGCGATAAAGAAATAAACGATACTTACCGTTCAGGCAGGGTGAAAAAAAATCAACATCAAAAATCCTATCCTGTTTCATCAACACTTCCGCATGTACGCTCTGTGCGTCTGCACGAACTCATCAGAACACACACCACTCAAGCTACACACACAGGTTCGTGCTTAAAATAACATCACCAGCCGCGTGCACAATTCCACCGGAAGGCTTTATTTATTTATTTAGTTAGTTAGTTTGTCATTACGAGCGTTTAAGCGAGCTGATGAGGCATCGGCAAAATAATGCACTCCGGTTGTGATAATGTCAGAGCACGCAGGGATTAAATAACGGCGGTAAAAGCCCAGTCGGTGGGGCGCTGTATGATTCAGATGAGCAATTATCGTTTTAGGGAAAGCTGTGCGCCTGTGTATGTTGCTTAGTTTTATTTTATTTTATTTCAAAGGCTGCAGATTAAATGATCCATTGCTTTAGCGCTCGTCTGTACGCGGCTCTCCACGCGTGTTCCTGTGATCATTCTGAGTCAGGAAGAACAGCCATCATGCTACGGCGGGGTTTCGTTCACTAACCAACCACAGACTCCACTGTAAATAGTGACAGTTAATAAACTGGAAATAGTGAAACACGCATATTAATTGATTACTTGATATTTATTTGACCGGTTTCTTTGTTTTCTGATCATACAGTATGCTAGTGAGCATTACTTCCAAACCTATTTCCAAAATTTACATTTCGCTCTAGAAAGACGGCGCCGTTTCACATACCACATGTTTCATTCGTAAACAGACACAGCGTCATCACACAGGTATTAATGAATAAATGAATAAAAGAATGAATTAATGAAGGAAATGCGAGCATGCGCCTACACGTATGGTCTCCGGAAGTAATTATTAAAACTCACAACTAAACACAAAGGTGTTCATTAAAATGCCTTTAACGTCGGCCGTTTTAATTTAGATTTATCGGGATCGATGTTAGTTAACGCAGGTGTTGATCATTTGATCGAGATAAAACAAATAAACATGAAAAATGTGATTAATACAAGTCAATGTTCCTGACTGTTTTAAAGGAAGCTTGACGCAAATTATCTATAAGCACTAATTTATTTCTATTCCTGTTTCAAGGAAATTACATAATTACAACGAATTAGCTAATTACAGTATTCGACAATGGAGCTTTTTAAGTAGAAGGCATAACACAACGAAAAACTTTTTCAATTTCTCAGACATGGTGTTTCGAGGCTTTTATATACTGTAGAACTTGGAATGGTCTCCAGCTCAGACTGAGCTTATGTAAAAGGACTTTATTAAAAGTATTAATAAAGTCTCAGAGGTCTAAACTAACATCTTCTACCGTCCTGTGTACCTTTTATCCCGCCTATATGATAATTCAATATTTATTCGTCCATGTAATCTGGAGATTATTATCCGCCGTGACCCTGACCAGGATAAGACTCTTACAGCAGGCGGATGAATGGAGGCAAACGAACGTGCACACATAAGCAGAATACTGTAGGCGTTTAACGGTATAAATATACTTCTGATTAAAAGGCCGTGATTCATTTCAGTGCTGCTTCTGAACACTCATCTGAATGATAAGAATAAGGAGGGATATAGTTTTGCACTCGACTTCCTTTCACAGTTAAAATAATATCAAATGTCGCGTCATTAGCTCTGTCGGCACTACGTTTTTCTCCTGTTTAAAAAAAAGGAAAAGCACATCAAAGCTGACACGGCTTGTCCATGGAAAATTCACAAACGGTGCTGAACGGAGTGCGAGCTAAACGTGTGTTATATTTAAACTCCTTCACCTTCTGACTTCCTGACCGACTTTAATAGCGTTCCGGCAGCTTCGTATGAGCTAATTAAATAAGTGGCACGTATGGCGGCCATCTCGCCTGGGCAAAGGCCGTGCAGGGACGACGGCGTGGAATAAACTTAATCAGGTCTTCATTACATTCAGCTTCTCTCAGAGGAGAAACAAAGTTGCCGTGTGTGTGTGTGTGTGTGTGTGTGTGTGTGTGTGTGTAGCAGCCGGGAAAGCACCTTCGGATGAGACTCATTAAGTATGCGCAGCTAAAGACGAATACTGCGGCCCATTAGACTTATTAAGGCACCTGCGTTCGGAGAGATGCGGCGACGTCTCACTCTGTCGGTGCGGATTACCTGCTGCTCAAATTAAGCCGATACCTCGACGGCCTCGTCTAATTAAGTGGGTTCTGCCGCTGATCGATTGTAATAATGGCAACGAGGACGTCTGAGGAGAGCCGAGCGAGAAGTCCGTACGCGCCGCTCTCTGACATGTGCATCTGCCAAGGCCAGGGGTAATTACGATCCGCCGGACGTGGCCGAGGAAGAGATTGCAGCGCTTTTGGAAATTGAATCGGGGGGCTTCGTTCGTCTCCAGTGACCGCAATAATAGAGAACAATAAGATTTAACAAGATGTCCATTAGGTTGTTCATTACCAAGCTTAATCTAATAGCAAACCATATTATTTTCTCTTCTCTTTCTTCCAGACCAATTTCTTGATGGCCTTCTGAGGAAAAAAAAGGAAAGGGAAAAAAAAAAATGTGTGTGGTAAGGGGGGGACTTTTCATTTAGATCGAAAGTCAATAATACTTGTTTTCAGCTCTTAAGACAATAAAAAAGAAAAACAACTCTTCAGAAAGCCCATTTAAAGCCCCTGGTGGTTTTTCTTTTGCCTTGTCTTCATTACAATGAGGTAGGGAGGTGGGTGGCTAGGTGAGGGGCTGGAATTGTCTGAAGACTTTTAATTGGATTCCACAAGCAGTTTCTTAATTGACTTCTCTATCGTGCTAATATATGTGTACATCTTTATGTGTGTTCACCACATCCTAAATTGAACCCAGGAGGTCATGGTTGGATCTCCAGATGAGACTCAATGGGAACTATTGCCAGCTAAAAAATTCAATTTAGATGTGGAGATTGACTGGCTAATTCCAGTGTACCTATAATGGCTTTCTACTGTTCTCTTAATTAAGTTTTCACATTAATGTACTGGATACACTCCTTAGAGCGGCACATTTCCCTTGTGGACAACATCTGAGGTGGGGAGACAAAATTAAAAAAGGGAAGAAAAAAAAAGAGAGGAAAAAAAAATGATTCTCGTACTAATTGACAAAATGAAGCATTCCCTCAGAGACGTACCTGACATAAACAAAAAGCTCATCTGATGCCTGCCACGAGGCCCGTCAGCTCAGACAAGTGTTCATCCTCTTCTGCTCATATCCAAACTCCCGAACGGTCAATCGCCGACTCGTCCGTCCATCCATCTACCCATCTAACCTGTCTTTTTTTCCCTTCCTATCTAAAGTGCACATTGTTCATCATCTTTAATATTACAGTGGATAAAAATACGGCGTAATTGACGTGCTCCGTGTAACAAATGGGAAAGCCTGAGACGGAAGACTCCATCCATCTGGCTAATACGCGCCCGTGTACGGAACGGGCCCGACTCTACTCGTTCTTTTATTGATCGCTCTTGCCAAAAACTCTCTGTGACTGATCCACCTGCACTCCGTTTCCTCTCGTTTGCTCGTATGACTAAGAGGTTCGGACACGGGGCCTCAGCGAGAGGTCACTCCGATTTAGATCACAGATCAACCTTCAAGTCACGCTCGCTTTTCCGTTGTTTTTAATTCATCGCTTACGATTACGTCGCTATACATCACGGTGTAATCTGAAACCCGGTCCAGAGCGGTCCCGCTTTTCTGTAGTCATGCTTCTGAAGGGGTAAAGCGGTGGTACGGCAACTGCATGGCCCATATTACTGTACTCTTAACTGTGTTATTAGGACCTATTCATATAGTACACATTGATTTATTTTTTTTTTACTTTATGAACAATTCTTGATTATGATTTTTTTCTTGTTCATGCATAATGCAGTTGAAAAATGCTGCAATTTGTTTACGAAATGAGTTAAAAAAGTACCAGCACCATCAGTGCAAACGATTCTCTTCTAAATAAAGGATAGTCAAACAGAGGGTTACACTGTATTGCACTGTGCTGTTTTTGTTTTGCACTATTTGCTAAAGTTACTTTTGCACAACTCGGTGAATCCTTCTTTCTCGACGGAGCGAACGTTATGACACGGAATGCCTTGGGGAAGTCCTTTCAAATTCGAGTTCCTTCCCTGTTTCGGCGTCAGAAATAAACAAACTAATCCTTCTTACCTTTAAAAGAGTTTTAGCTTTAGAGTAATCAGCATGCAGGCGTATCTGTTTATTACATCTAAAACACTGACTATACTGTTCCGACGTGCCAAGGCTGAAAATGATGTAATTCCGACTGGTGGGTTACTATATTTCACATAAACGTGTTCCTTTTCAAACCTGTAGCGATTCCAGCTCGTTGGAGTGATATTTAAACCTTTCTTTCCTCAGCTCAGTCTTGGCGAAGTGCCGCCTGTTTATCTTAGCGGTGTTTTTTCTATCTAAGCATGCAGCGTTTGGGAGAAGAGGAGTGTAGGAGGCGTGAAGAAGGCTGTGTATTTACGTATGTTTTAATTAAAAATACATTTAAACATGCATTATTATATATAAACACTCTCATTGTGAACATTGTCTTAAAATGTTGATTGAAATGAAGCCTTTATACCGTCCACCCCACGTCCCTAACATTATTTATCACATCAGTTAATGTGGACAAACTGTGATCTCTTGTGTTTCATGTGTGTTAACGATCAACAAGGACCCAGATAAGGCAGATAATCAGACCAAAGTACCAAAGTAAAGCGTGATGAATGACACAAACGGCACTTCCTTTAATGGACATGTTTGTGCTCGTTAGCGGTGAAGAATTCCGAATGGAGGCTGAAATGAAGGTCCTGACCTGGAGAGCGGAGCTCAGGCATTTCATGTTTTGCTAATTTATTTTTACTCATGGATAATATGGAATAAACAGTCAGTGAAGGTACACTGAATTCATTAACACGAGTGTCGTCTGACTTTACTTAACATTTAACATTACTTCTGGGTGATTAGTGCCAGGTTTAACACCCGTTGATGTTAAGTAATGTAATTAACGCTGGCTAGGAGGAACCTTGATGTAAGCATATCACTTCAAAAGAGAAAAATATCACAGGCAAAGTTTTAATTAAACGCGTGGTGTGTAAAACGTGTGTGTTTCTAGATTAACATCTAAATTCGCTGCACATGCGGTAAACGGGATCTGGACTGCGATGCATCGTTTAAAAACGCTGTCACTGGCGCCCCGTATGATCACAAAGTAAAGACTGGAACAATATTAAAGTTAAAACGCTGAAATATATCAGTATGTTAAATGATCATTACGTACGTATTGAACAGTAATACGCATCGCAATATGACTTTTTTTTGTCCCGCAGCGCTGTTGATTTCTGCTGCTGCTGCTGATTGGTCAGAAGGTGTTGATTAATTTCCTACAGCAGCAGCTCGGACAGTGGTGCGGATTCACGTTAACGCTCCGATATGCTATTGTTCCTATAGCGACAGCTCCTTCCTTCGTACGTGATCGTTGATATGGTGATGTTTACTTTCGGTGGCGTTTATTTACCCTTTTACGGAGAGAGTCTGCAGTGCGAGTCAGAGGTAAAGCTGATATCTCCACGACAGATGGGTTTACGCTGTACGGATTCTTGGCAACATGGAAAGCTGGGGTTTTTATTATTAATTTTAATACGGAGCAAAAAAGTGAGGCTTGTGAGGGAATGCCTGTTTATAGCTGCTATAATGTAAGGGAGAACAGGAACTCGCTTCTCGGAATATTAAACGGAACTGTAAACGGATAAAAAGCATGATGTTCTACAACATAAAGACTTGTAAGGCAAATTAGTATAAAAATTGGTAATTGCCCTTTAACATTACATGCTGAAGCATTTATTTGTTGCATATCTCCCACTACTTTATAATGGGTGTTGGTTGTGTGTGTGTTGTATAAATTACTGACACACACTGTCACGGCATTCCCGCCGGAGGAAGCAGTAAAAACACAGCGCTGTAAGCAGTGTGTGTGCAGAAGGGCAGCGTAGGCAGACAGAGCGACTGATCTTCCATTAATTCCAGCCCTTTTGTGTATATAAGTAATGACATCACCCAGAGGTCACGGCGGGGGAATTGGCTCCTCTGTAGTGCACTCCCATTTAACCTCTTTTTACCAGCTAAGCCAATGCTTTTGCTGCCGTATTGATTTCCAATTCCGGAGCTGCTCGGCGATCGGTGCCCTTTTACATGCCTATCGCAGTGGCCTTGCTCTACAGCACTCTCTGTGCGGAGCCGGATTTTAGGCCCTGTTAACCCAAAACACTTTTTCATATTCTGCAGAGAGTGTTTCTCAGCACTCGGATTGTAAAAGGGTGAAAAGACAGGGATGCGGAGAGGGAAGGAGGAAGAAAAAAGAAAAAGAAAAAAAAAATCGATACGCGGGCCTGTCGGCTTTTTAACTTCAGCCAGGAAAAATTAACATTTTAGTTTTCTGTGCTGCTGGAAAGTGTACCAGGAGCAAAAATCACTAAGCAGGAAAGAGAGCAGAATCCTAAAATACTACGGGAAGCCATACTAAAGGAAATGCCAGGCTGGATCTGTCCAAATAAGAGAACTGCACACGTCTGACCTTATTTAAGGCTCGCCACTGACGGCGAATTGGATTTTCAACATCATCTCAGTGTCGTACATTCCTTTTAACTAACGCAAATTGGAGCCTAAAGCGTGACAGAGGCCCTGGTTAGTGTGTATTAGCAGAGATCTGGACCTCTGCTCACCCGTGAGTGATTTAAAATGAGGGTTAATACAAGACTGACTGAGCCTATGATTTAGCCTTTGAGAGGAAAAGACTCCAGCTTAGGGACGCAAATCTCATTAGCCAACACTCTCTCTCTCGGTCCCCCTGTCTCTCTTTCACACACACACACACACACACACACACACTCATCCCATTTGTTTTATAAGGCTTCTGTCATTTCGGAAAAGGTCAGATTAGCACTAGTGGACGGTTGTGGCTTTGGAGAACTTGTTCATCTGTCGCTCTGTAGTGAGATGAGTTGTATAAGGAGGAATATCACAAGGAATCTGGGGAGCCGTTATGAGGAAAGGTTAGGGATGTGGCCACGCTGTTTATTAGACCTTGGATCCGACTGTATTTTTTTTTTTTGTTGAACATGGCGTAAATTTGACCAGGGCTGTCGCAAAGATTATCACAAAAATTCCAAATTTATTTAACATATACAAAACACGATGTGATACTGGAGTGCTTTGAGAGCCTTCGGGAGGCCCGAGCTATGTTCCTGGAGGTTATTAAAAGTACAAAAGGGACTAAATCTAGAATGGGATGGTCAACAAGCATACTGTTACTCTCATGTGAGAGGGAGTGGGCAGTTACGAAAATACAAAGCTTGCTGGGCAGTGGAAGGCCATGTCCATTAACATTAGCGTGTCCCAGTGTCACGTATTGGAGGCGAAGCCGGCTCCCTACCTAACACTAACCCTAACCCTAACCCGAGCGCAGGTGAAGGTAATTGTTTGAACATTATAAACAACGTAAACCTTAGAAACTTTAATCTCATGGCAAAAACATGCACAGATGAGAGGATACGAGCAGCAGGAACTGAGAACAAAAGACAAACGCTAGACAATGAGCGCTGAGCGCCCGTCAGTGGAGCAAGGCGCGGGGCAGGGAGGCTGGAGACGGTGCTAGCTCGATCGAGAGCCCCCTCCTCAAATCATTTCCTGAGGAGGCGCATGGTATCGAGCCATTCCCGTGTGGCTGTGATCCAATCTCCCCTCCCCTGCCGCTCCCACATCAGGCGGTTCCTCTCCGAGAAAACTTCTTGGATGCTGAAAAAACCCACTGCATCCATGTTAGGTCCAGCTTTCTGTCACGTATTGGAGGCCAGGGTGAATGCAAACGCAGGTTAAGTTTATTGTTAAACGAAAACACGGACAGAACGGACAATGTGAACCTTAGAAACCTAAACTGTCATCTCGTGGCAAAAACATAAACAGAACCGACAACACGTGACTTAAATACCAGTGCTCATTAACCAAAACGTGAATCAGGTGCGGTCATGTGACGCGAGTGTCGTACTCAGGGGAGGTCCAGTGGCTTATGGGAATCGCAGTTATGCGATCATATACGGTGTAACCATGACAACTGGACACAGTAGAGTTTTTTACACATGCGCCGATGAGCATCTTTTAGTTTAAATGACTAATTTGTTTCTACTTTAGAAAAGAGAAGCAAATACAGAAAAGATCACAGGCGGGCACGTGCAAAAATAACGAGTAGTCAAGAGTGTCCTCAGCAGTGGGCGAGATTGATCAAGTGTCCTCTGAAGTGGGAGGGATTGGCCAAACATGTCCTCGGAAGCAGTTGGGATTGCTCGAGTGTGTCCTGAGAAGTGGGCAGGATTGGTCAAAAGCGTCCTCGGAAGTGCGCGACATCGGTCAAGCGTGTCCTAGGAAGCGGGTGGAATTGGTCAAGCATGTCCTCGGGACTGGTCGAGAGTGTCTTCAGAAGTTTGATAAACCCAGAGGTGATTCTGTTTGCTTGTTTGTACACACAAGCAGCCCAGCGACCGAGAATATTCAGCAAAACAAAAAATGTCAGGAAAAAACCTCCAAGCACTCAGCTCTCTCATTCTCAACAGACCCCCATCACAGCATCGTCTTACATACTCCTGGTTATTAATTTTAAAATAATACTCTTTGAATATGATGATATACTAAACGTAAAGCAGGGTTTAAAAAATTAAACAGCGCTGATCTGACGAAGTGAAAGCTGAAACCGTACTCCGGTGCAGCGTAGCTCTAAGTGGACGTGCTGATAAAGCTCACCATGCTTTTTTTTTTTTTTTGCTGAACATGACATACCTGGCATCGCCTGGGCGTAACCGGCTCGCGGAGCCGATCGATCGGATCAATTCCCTTTTAAACATCTCCGCATTAAACTACTTTGTGTGTCGTAAAGGAACTCTAACCCTTTCCAAAACATCCGCGAATAAAGATTCACCAAAAAAACCCTACGATAAAACAAAGAGAAAAAAAAAAGACAAGCTGCCGAAATCTCTCGACCTTCCTGAACGGTCTCTGATGGAATTCCCTGACTGGTTTTAAGTGTAGATTCAGGATCTTTGGATGAATTTATGTCATTTAACATTACATGAGCAAGCAGGGCTGAAATGATGTGCTGTCAGATTACATATTCTCCGCTTAAAAAAAAACTTTAACGCCTGTCACTGCCGATGACAAATTGCAGCAGAGGGCAGAGTGGGACACGCCAGCAGCTTCTCACGGGCCCCCCGAGAGCGAACCGAAGAGTCCAGACCCTTTTACAGCAGGCTATGTCAGCATTCTCTTAAATCCATATCTAAGCATAGCTCGCTCTCTCTGGTCCCATCCATCAACGAGCCGGACGCCAACATTCACTCACGTCCGACGTCCCGCATCATGTAGAGTCGCTTACTCCGACTCGGAGATCTAGGAGTGATATTTTATTTCATTATTTTTTCCCCCAGACTCCCGGTTCTGAGCTAAGCGACGAGTGGAAAACGCTCTATAGGATTCAGAAACGCAAAACAATTGAGGCTGCGTTTGTGTAAATAATAAATAAAAATGCTTAGCGCAAATGAAAGCTCTTTGTGTGCTAAACATTCGGAAGTGGCCGCTAGAGCAACGCAATAACGAACGGAGAGCTAGTTAACTGGTTGGCGAGTTGACAACAGACTAAGGAACAGTGAAAGGTGTGCAAAAAAGTAGGTTAGCGACTTTATTTTCTCTCGAAATATTTGTGGTCGATGTTTTAGTTTAGACATGCCTGTCATCCTGGCTGCTAAAATGACTCGTTTGTTATCCAGGAACAACTGATTAATCTAGTAAAAGGTGCACCATCAAGCGCAATACATTTATAATATATTAGCTACATACCGAAAGAAAACTTTTTTTTTTCTTTCTGTAGTTGTTGAACCTGCTATAAATAAAAAAAAATAATAATAAAAACTGCTTGTTCCAGGCGCCGGGCTACTGATTTTGATGATTTAAAACTTTCATACCAAACACACCCTCGGCTAATTAACGGCCATAAACAACAGAGAAACCTCAGCTGATGGATTCTCGTAATCTCCCTCATGTATATCTTTATGAAGAACCATCGACACTTAGAACACCAGGCACTGCGCGGGTACGTTTCGGGTCTCCGAGGTACACGCAATGTAAATGTGCCTTCTAAGGTACAACAGTGGTCCTCAAGGCCCAATTATGTAACGTAAAGATAACAAAAACACACGTTTTAAAGGTACACGAAATCCTCTAGGTTTTCTAATAAAAGATATAAACCGCTCCTCTGGAGGGAACCGCCCCAGTGGCACGTGTTCGTGTCCTGAGGAGTACACGGCACTATTTTTACTTTTCTTTCTCAGACTGAAACAAACTTGCTTTATGTTTTTCAGAAGTAATCATTTCTGTGACCTCTGGAAAAGAGCTGTGGTTTCTTTCCTATTGTTCTTTACTCCAAGATCGAGTTCTGTCCAAAGTCAAATCCAACCAGACAAAGGAAATGCCAAGATAGTGCTCATCAGGAAGAAATGAGAGTGCACACACACACACACACACTTCATAGTCGTCCCTTCTGTAATCACATTACACATGAAGAGAAGACGGAGGAGAAGAGGCGTGTGGGCTCGTCCAGGCCCAAAGCTCCAGCCTCCTCCACGTTCACACGGATCCAGCTTGTGTGTTGACCGTTATGGCGAAACCGATCCCCAGAACGGCCTGTCCTGTCCTGCGAGGCCGTCTCCGCGCTAGAAAACCCGGTATTAACATATCCGATGAGATGATTGTAAAATGCGCTCAAACGAGCTGCGACAGAACAAGGCCAAGAATCTGCTTAATGGGAAAGCGTATCAAAAGAGATGGTTATCACTTAACCAAAAAACTAGCCCGCTTTGAGGAGAGTTGGGCAAAATAATTAACCTAATCTATTTTAGCGGAGTCCCCCTGACATATTAGCCGGAGAAATGGGTACATGATATTGTAATTATGAGATCATGGAGAGATTAAGGATATGAGTAATTATACCTTTATGGGGCAAATGTGGTTAATCAACATCGCGCTCAGGTTGGGATTTTAAACACGCTTGCAGGCAAAAAAGGCAAAGTCAATAATCTGAACGTGAAAGACACTGCACCGTGTGTGTGCGAGTCCATCTTTCCCTGTTTTCTTTTTTTTTTATTTTCCTTCTAAATTGGACATACACTCCTGCACACAAAAGCACACACAGACATAAACGGATATGAAGCGGTGCTTCTGCGGCACCGGCTCTGTAAGTGTGCTTAACCAGTGGAAGGAGAGGTGAGGGTGAAATGAGTTTCCTCTTTCACTACTACAATACACGAGCTTTTAATCAAACTGGGCTAACCTTAAGTTCACTGGTCAACAAATCCCATTTACCTTAAAATCGCGTTACAGAGCGGTGCGTGTGCCGACTGCTCGGTCGCACCCTGCGCGCCGGCCTCGCTGAAGGCGAGTGGACTCTTGTCGGACGGCCCTTCTCACTCGCGTGTGAAATATTAGCCTGCTCTGACTGGTGATATTAGGGCCGTGGGAGCCGTCTCGGTGACGAGCTAGCTGTACTGCTCAAAGTTTGTTTTCATGAATTTTAATCAGAGCAACTGGAGACCGCCAACCTGTCACCGGCGCGAACAACATACTGAGGGTACATCCAGCTCCGGAAACAAACGCCAGACAGCAGCAAAGTGCCGACATTGGAAAGAAAGAAAAAGGGGGGGGAAAAAACAGGAGCTCCTAAAGACTACAGCCATTACAGCAGCGGCTCCCATCGGATCCGTCCTCATGCAGATGGATTAGCTGCACTAAAGTGGCTGACAGTTACACAGATCTAACCACCAGCCACTGCCATGTTGCGCATGTCTCTGTAATTTATGCGAGTCTCTAAACTTGCTTCGTCTCATCCTTTGTCTTTTTTAACCAGCCTTCAATCTTTGTTCTGAGGCTAATCTTTCTTGTTGCTATCTACCTTAAGGGGGTGACCGACTGCGTAGCTACGAGACCCGTTACAATTACGCGCTCGTGTTCTGCCGCGTCTCAGGCAGGCGGAATGAACCAAGCGTGTCACCAGGAACAGTGGGAGAGCGGCGGATTGCAGCCATCTTGAATCATGTCTTGGTGGGGAGGTGGAGGAAAAGTGATGCAAGAGAAAAGAGCAGCGGTGATTATCGAGCGGCGCTGAGCTCTCCGGCTGCGCTACGATCGCTGCTCGAGATAACATGGCGCGCTCAGATGCAGCCTGTCTCCCTCAGACTTAAAAGAGAATCGCGGAGTTTAGTTGCGCTTCGGGGGGAATCTGTGTAGCTTTATGGATCCCAAATCAGAAGTACGAGCGCGGAGCTGCACGGAGACAAACGTGTCATTTCACAGTGCTAACAAAGACAGCGGCATCGTGTGCAGCTAGTTAGCCCGCCGCTAGCTGTTCCTAGAGGAGCTGCAGGCGAGATTTCCTGACTTCTACTTTTAAATCAGGCGGAGTGGAATACAGCTGGGCCCCAAAAAGAGTTAGAGGTGGCGTGGAACGTCTTTAGCCACTCGAAGGAGTATCGTTAAAGGTCAGAGTCGCTGTGGGAGTGCACTGAACAAGGTGCGGATGAGAGAGAGAGAGAGAGAGAGAGCGAGAGAGAGAGAGAGAGAGAGAGAGATCTCTCTATCTGTCAGACACATTGCTCACACTGAGCATTACACAGCCAGGAGTAAATATTCAGCCACCAATAGCTGAGCTTGCGCGTCCTTAATACACACTGCAGGTGTATTATCACTCCGAACGGCCTTATCTCTGAGAGACAGACAGACAGATGGTTAAAGGCCCTCTCTCTCTCTCTCTCTCTCTCCCTCACACACACACACACGGAGCAACTCTGAGTAGATCAACCAGCGCAGCATCTTTGAGCACGCTGCTATTCAAAGTCCTCCTTTATGGTGTTGAGCAGGAGAGCGCACAGGCGAGAGGAGACTTACAGGAGAGACGGCAAAAAAAAAAACCCTGACACTTTACAAGTGGGGAAAGCGCACAGTGAGAGAAATAGATCATGCGTAACATGGAGATAGGCGTAAACACACACACACACTCACACGCCCGCGCTTGTGCAGCAAGTGCACAGTTGCAGTGTGTGTATTTAGCAGCCACAGTCTGTATGGATCGGACTGATCAGATCGGTACGGCTGATAAACGGTAACACTGCGTACAGGACGAGCGACATTACCAAGTAATAAGGAGAAGAAGTTGTAGATTCAAATGTAAATTCTCTCTTTATATAATTCTGCATCGAGGCACAGACCACTACAGCTGGATTTAAAGAAAGTAAAACAGTTAGGATACAAAGTGAGGCAAGTCATATTAAATTAAATAAAAAAATAATGATAATCAAATAAATAAATAAATATATATACACATGTGTATATGTAGGCTTTATCTATCTATCTATCTATCTATCTATCTAGTGTGACCTGATGCAGTAAAAATGAGCCAGGATCAGTAGAACAGAAAGAGGACGAGCTTTAAAATGGTACAAAAATGGTTTATGCTCGTGGAGTGAAGCCTTCTGGAACGTGGCTTACTTTTATTGCTTGCAATGACATGGACTATTATTAATAATTCCATATGGAGCGAGAGAGAGAGAGAAGTCCAGGCTTTATTTTGATATCCGGATGTTGGGTGTTTCCCGAAATAAAACCATGCAAAATGTTCCGCGCGATTCTTCCTTTGCGGAATTTTTCCTGTGCGCACAGGATGCTTTCTATTATTCGTTGTTTTATTTAATTTTTCAATTTCCCTTTAAGGGTTCTTTAATTTTTGCGTGTTTTGTCTTGGAGCTAAAAACTGACCTGTGCGACTCCCGACTCATTTTCCGGCTGGTTATATCGGCCGCGTGTCGAGGCTGACGTGGCGGCGTGACGTAAAGCTGTACTTTAGAGACGAGCTAAGCTCAGCAGATCTGAAGATGGACAAAGTCGACTTGTGTATTATATGAAATACACTCGAATACGTGGCTTCCAAAGTCAGAAAAAGACGCTTCACGCCGCTGCTGGGGAATTGGGCCTCCGCTTAGCGCTGCAGAAGTGCGGCTCTTTATCAGGGCATTAAAGAGTTTCTGTGATTTGTGTATGTAATCAAGATGTCCGGAGAAATGGTTTATAACCGCTTTTGCGCTATCAGGGCATTAAAGAAACTAAAAACGTGTCACTTCTGTGTGAATGATTATTGTTTATACGTCATAGACGTAATCCTTAACAAAGCAAAACGTGAACTATCCTATAACATAAAAGAATATTTTCACACCAATTAAATCACGGTAATAAAATTTGATCAGCATTTAGTCTGCATGAGTAATATTTAATTTTCTTAATTGATCATTTGAAGTGTAATCGTTTTAACCGTCCGCCACCGTTTGCTTCATCATTTACACAAAGGCCTGCGCTGTTCGATAAGCAACAGAACAAGGTATTATACATTGTGTCAATCAAAGCAAATCCGTTTTAATTAAAAAAACACTCACTCAACCTTTACGTCCACTTACAATTCGCAATAATAATGGAGTGGCAATTAATATGATGGCTTACAGTCGCTTTCTAACTTACCTTATTCGGACGCTCTCAAACGGAGCAACTAATTGATAAAAGTTCTCTAAAAAGGATTTAATAGTAATTGCTTTTTCTTTCTTTTTTTTTTTTTTTTAATCAGGCGCGTGCAGCAAAGCTATAAATATCATCCGGCTGCAATAAAAGTAACACGGATAGCGCCCCTGAGCGTCACGAGGCACGAAATGAAACGGACGTTTCACTGTTTCGCTTCTCTGTGGCGGAGACGACATGCAGAAAGAAAGAAAGTAGGAAAAGTGAGAACGAAATAGCTTTCATGTCATCTAGGCTGCAATTTCCCAAATTACAAATACACTCCATTAAATTAAATTTTGCCCACAAGTCTCAGGAAGGATCCATTGACTCCTGCAGCTCGCATCAATTAAACAATTTATTACGGCATACACGCGGCAGTAAGCGCTCCTTTACGAGACCTGAACCGCTCTAATAACTACCATATATAAATTAGGCTTCGCGTCTTACGATTTACACAAACGCCATTTCTCATTCGTGCAATAAAAGATACATTTTTCAGAACTATAAAGCCGTTTCGCTTCAGGCCACGGTGCCTGCGTACGACTTAAGAGCTGTGTTTTATTTGGCTTCTCGTAAGTGAATAAAAACAAAAACAAAACCAGCATTGTTAATAATAAAAATAACGAAATAAACTTTAAAAATGGCGTCTCGTGTTGCAGCACTGTTAGTTCACTCTGCATGAATTCTGGCCTGGGTCGTACGTACCTGCTGTGCTTCCCACAACGCCGTCGTCAGCCATTTTGTCACACGACGTCATCGGGAGAACAAATTAATAAAATTTAAAGGAAAAAAAATTAGGAATGATGTTTAAAGGGAAAAAAAAAAATCCCTCCTGGTTGTGCACACTGTTAAATCATGCTAATCATGCTATAAAACGTTAACGGAGATAGAAAGAAAATGATTCCTAATCCGGAGGAATTCTTACTCCTGATGCGCGCTGGAAAAAGACGTGCTTCTTTTTCAGTAAATACAGGATAGCAAAATGACGCCACAAAAAAAAGAAGAGGCTCGCTGTATTGGTCTGATTTTATCCCATCACCCTGGGATACACTTTCTTATTCTTACCTCAACAATACACTCTCACACACACACACACTACACAATACACAACCCCGCCTTGATCAAGGAGTCCCTGTGTTTATGCAGTATAATACTCGGCATTCATCCCTGCTGTAGTTGGAGCAAGGGCTTATGGGTAAAGTGCAGGACACTGACATGGGCGAACTGGGGCGAAGCAGCGTGGTGCGGATTCACCATCCGGACCCGGAGAAAAAGAGAGAACGACAGAGGGAGGGAGGGAAAGCGGGAGGCTACACGAGTCCTCACAAAGGAGGGGAAAGCGAGAGAGAGCGAGAGGGACGGAGAGACAGACGGTGAGACCGAGAGCGTAGCAACGATATTATAATCTATTCTATTGTGTGTTAGAACGCTTTAGGTCAGGAAACGTGATCTAAACCTGATCACGCTACGTTATAGATATAGATAATAACGTCAGGAAAACTCTCTTATTCCCAGGTGTGGTGTGTCCCTTAAAATCTAATTTAATGCACCATGGCCTACTTTCTTTCTTTCATTTCTTTCTCTCTCTTTTTTTTTAAAGAGCGGTAAATCAGAATCTCTTGCTGAGAGCGATTTCTAAAATAAAAAAATTTTAAAAAAGAGAGAGGAATGTATAGTGAAATACGGCATTTAATAGGGCTCTGTTTAAACACCATGTGATACCCATAGCGGTGATATGATGTGGTGAACCGTCATGATTCACCTTAGTGAGAGAATTTTCACTGTAAATGCCAACATATTAAAAACAAAATAGAAAATAAAAACAAGTAGCGGGAAAATTACCATGGATTCGAAATTTATTTAAGTTTTAATATTATTGTGTCCTGCTGCCTGTAACGACTTACTTTTGGAGACTATTGTCAAGATTTTACAGATTTTTTTAAGATTTTAGTGTGCGGGCGTGTTTGTGTGTGTGTGTGTGTGTGTGTGTGTGTTCTCAATACAAGTATTGTAAAGTTTTTGGGGGGTTCATTTATTCAGGTTTCAAGGCTGTGTGTGTGTGGGTGTGTGTATGTGTGTGTGTGTGTGTGTGTGTGTGTGTGTGTGTGAATTGTGCAAGTATCACCATGTTTCAATTGTGCATGTATTGTCAAGTTTCAAGGTTTTAGTTTTTTTTGACATACTGTCAAACTTCTGGATTGAGCTATAAACCTTCAGTTTGCTTTGTCAATACTGCAATGAAGAGGAGGCAGAAAGTTTGGTGCATGCTGGGATGGGACGAGTTTGCTGTCCGGGAAAGGTCATCAGTCAGTGTGTGTCTGTGTGCGCGCGTGTGTGTCTGTGTGTGTGTGTGGGCGAGGTGAGAGGCTGGATGGAGGTGGGCCTGACACACCTGACATAAAGACACGACTCCTGGCTCACGGTCTGCCGTGTGCGTGCGCATGTATGTGTGTGTGTGTGTGTGTGTTTGTGTGTGTGTGCATGTGTGTGTGCGCATGTGTGGCAAAGACAGAGAGACGGAGACAGGTTGCCGATATCCTACAGAACCCGTTTTGACAGCTCGAGATTCCTATCACACCAAATAACACCTTCATCTCAGTAATAACAGCGTGTAGCCGCGGAGTAAAGAAGAAAACCTGACACGCTGGAAATCTGAGCCGTATAAATGATTTTACCCCGACGAGTTTAGGGTTTATGGCCGGAATGAAAGGACGTAATAATCTTTAAATAATGCAGGCGGTGATTAGATAATGCTAAATTGTTGCTGGTAGAAATTAGCGTTTGATTTGAACAGCAATTAGCTAATACTAATGAACGACCTTTAACAAACGCTGTTGTTTAAGCCGACGTGATTTGCAGACGGAAGATCAAAAGCTGCACTTACATCGGCAGTTTTCCATGCTCCGGGGCTTCGGACGCAGCGGCCTGTGAACGGAGAGAGAGAGAGAGAGAGAGAGAGAGAGAGAGAGAGAGAGAGAGAGAGAGAGAGGGAGATCAGACAATAGCTCTGAAGCCTCTTCTATACATCACACAACCTTAAAAAGGAGCAAAGTGTAAAAGATGCAACACACACACACACTCATATCACACACACTCAATCTCTCTCTCACACATACACACACACACACGCAAAGACGGATTCATTCTCACATGAAAAGCTGAAGAGATGTTTAATGTCTGTGTTTAATTCTCTGCCCGGTTCCTCTCTCTCTCTCTCTCTCTCTCTCTCTCTCCACTCGTCTGAAGGACTTAACACAATTCGTATCCCATCTATTAAGAATATAAGAAGCTATTTCACGCAAATGTGTAATTTATATGCAAAATGTCAGCCAAAGTACAGCTTATCATTAGCGGTCTAATTGCACACATCGGGGCTGCGCTCCAGAATCAAATCGCTCGGAGAAGGGCACTCGTTCCTGCCGATGAGCGGCTCTTGAGCCCCATCTACTGGACCGAGTCGCGCTCCACTCTTTCCCTCGGCCCGAGGAGACGAGAGTCAAAGAAACACAGGCGAGTGGAACGGCGTGCTCAAATTACACTTTTAAAAAAAGAAACCAAAAAATAATAATAACAATAATAATTAAAAAAAGTGAGTGATGTGTTTAAAATGGCACCCCACTCCCTGTGCCCTACACTACGGGACACTATTACAGTGATTTATTCATCATTCTGTCACATAAACATCATCAAACACTGTGGACGTGTCCCAAATTACACGTCTGATGAATAAACGTATGTAACGGTGCCCTGCTCCCTATCCCATTACACTCCACCACACAAGCGCCCTCAAGGTGGACGTGTCCCAAACATTCACACACCCTGTTCACTACAAAAAACCATCACAGATACCCTATCATCATCCAACATATGCGTGTCTCACAGTCTATTCACTACATAGGTCACCTAACATCTTACCATTATGAGTCCACAGCTAATGTGGACACGTCCTAAACCACACACCCTGTCCATTATACACACATCCCTATTTATCATCGGTCCACTGTGGACATGTCTCAAACCACACACTCCAGTCCCTATATAGGCCACATAAATGCCATCCCAACTGCCTGACATCGTCAGGCCACTGTGGCTGCGTCCCAAACCACAAACCATAATAAAAATGTATGCGTCTCATAATATCACAAACGTCACGTCGTCTTCCAGTAAATGTGGGTGGGTCCCAAATCATCAGTGCACTGTGGGTGTGTCCCAAATCATCAGTGCACTGTGGGTGGGTCTCAAATCATCAGTGCACTGCGGGTGGGTCCCAAATCATCAGTGCACTGCGGGTGGGTCCCAAATCATCAGTGCACTGTGGGTGTGTCCCAAATCATCAGTGCACTGTGGATGTGTCCCAAATCATCAGTGCACTGTGGGTGTGTCCCAAATCATCAGTGCACTGTGGGTGTGTCCCAAATCATCAGTGCACTGTGGGTGTGTCCTAAACAAATATTAGTACACTGAGGAGATGTCCCAAACCACACTCAGTATACAAACTACATTAAACCTCTTATGAGTCCACGGCAGATATGTCCCAAATCACACACCCTGACATGTATACAGGCCACACAAACACTATTACAAGTATCCCGCATCATCCACGAACTATTATAACTTCATAGGCCATATGAACACCATCATAAATGTCTCACAATCTTCTATTTGCTGTAGACGTGTCCCAAACCATCATCAGTCCACTGTGGTTGTGCCTCAAATCATCAGTCTACTGTGCAAGTGTCCCAGACCATCATCAGTGCGCTGCGGATGTGTCCCAAACCACACACCCTATTGCCTACACATGTCACGTAAACACCATTACAAATGTCCTCCATCACCCCTAAACTGTGGCTGTGTTCCAAACCACAAACCATATTCACTATATAGGCTATATTAATGCCATCACAACTGTCTCGCCACCATCAGTCCACTGTGGACGTGTCCAAAACCTTATAATAAACGCTACCTTCCATCCACTGTGGATGTGTCCCAATCCACACAGCCTATTCACTATAAAGGTCACATAAACACCATCTATAACCGCTCACTGTTAATAATGTAGTCCAGCATGGACGTGCCCCTAACTGTGAACATCTTTCACTATATAGGCCACATAAACACCATCACAGGTAGCTTAACACACATCGGTGACGGATGTGTCTCAAACCACAGCCCACTTCACTCCCTATGTAGGCCATGTGTCATATTCACAGTGCATTATGGGTATTCTATACCCGCTAGGCTACATCAGTGTAGCTCTCATGAGTGCTGTGCGTACTCTTTGGGACTTGACTACAAAATTACAAGAGTCCAAAAATAGTGCGCAATTTAGCGAAAAGGGCGTGGCATCCGACACACATGGGTGAATTGTCTGGGGTAGAATGGTGTGTGTGTGTGTGTGTGTGTGTGTGTGTGTGTGTTTGTGTGTGTGTGTGTGTGAGAGAGAGAGAGAGAGAGAGAGAGAGAGAGAGAGAGAGAGAGAGAGAGAGAGA
>JAQMYM010000038.1:3770787-3782102 GCA_030014255.1 Parauchenoglanis ngamensis | reverse complement strand
TCACACACACACACAGAGACAGACAGGCACTCTCTCACACACACACACAGAGACAGACACGCACTCCCTCACACACACACACTATTTACATTTATGCACACGCACACACACACCCCTTACTTTTATGCACATGCATACACACACTTTACTTTTAGTTGTTTTAACATGCACGCACGCACACACCCACGCACACGGCCGGTACAGGTACCCCGTGTGGGATCAGTACATTGTTATTTCAGGGCTGTTAGGAAGCTGTAAGGATGATGAACTCTATTTTCAATAATTGTTGAAGACTTCACTCTGTCTTAAAACATCTTTGGGAAGAAGTGCCTGGACATTAATCACAGCGCGAACACGGCTTTATTTACCTTCATCCACACACCTCAGCCAATTATACCTGTATCAGCAGGCAGTACGCTCCACACTCATATATAATAAGATGTCCCATTATATCCTGTTTTGGCACAGAGCACGTAACTCATCACGCTCATGCTAGTCTCTAGCCTTGATTAGCGCCGTGAACCCGGAGTCTGGAGCGCACCTGTGCTCGGCTTTTGATTGACACCCCCTGTAGCTCGGCGCACAGGCTGAGTAATTACCAGAGGATTGCCGTCACTTTGGAGCCACTTTTCCAATCTCAAATTAAGTGTTCCTGCAAAGCCTAACATTTGTAGCGTGACTTGACACAAAGGGACTCTTTCGGGAGGGAAAGATAAAAAGAGAAGTCCAGGTTGAAGAGACGGACATGAAGGCGCAGCACGATCTTGCAGCGACACCTGTTTAAGCTAATTCCGCTAAAGAGACCTGGCTCGTTTTACATCGATTTTATTTATCATGCACAAAATAAACGAGATTGTACAGATATTATACGCGTACCACACACGGCACACGATACAGGTGATCGGCGGTTCGTACGAACGCTGCAGATGACGCTGTTACAGATCGACGCGCACCCGTTCTGGGATTTCTATGCGTTCAGACACGGCTGTATTTTATATTTACGAGTGCTCGTATTATTAAGGCTGTCGTGCTAATGCTATTATCACATTAGAAGGATTAGATGGAGTCCTGATGTGAGGATATCTGTCAGCGCAGGTATTGAGGAGAGAATTAGCTTCATCCGACAGCAGGAAGGGCTTTTTTTTTTTTTTTTTGGACTATAATACACTTTCGTATTATCCCCTACCTCGGGGGAACGTCAATAAAATGACTATTGCACAAGGAGAGGTCGGAATATCTTGGACACCGGCTGAATATTAATTAACAGACTTTGGCACCGTCGTGCACGGACGTTCCGAGTCTCGATAAGGGCTGCGGGACGGGCGGGAGTTCAAGAGAGGGCGCTTTGATGTTTCGTGGAGATAAAACAAGTGCTCGGTTTTAATGACAAACATAAAAACATATCCGGAGGTGCGAGCGAGCGTAACTCTCGGCGCACGCGCAGCGGCTGATTGACCTCGCTATTCGAGCTCGGCTCATCGTCTCCTGATTATCAGCTCCACATGGGAACGGGCAGCTTGGCCTACTTCTGCGCATCACTGGCGTATCTCTGCTTTCGAGACGATACGATGAACATCTTGGATCGTATTGTATCACTAAAGACACATTTAGAGCGGCTAATGATTAAACATGATACGACTTAGAGCTGTCTCGGAGCAACACGATCCGGCAGGCCGCGCCTTCGCTAGGACCAACACTGCGTCTGCATGCCATTACCGAGCGGGTGCTGATCTGCGCTCTACATCCTGGTGTCGTGTTTTGCAGCTCGGACTGCTCTCTGATTTGGTTACTTGTTTGCAGTTTGATGCAGGTCTCTATCTATTTTTGGAACTTAGCTCTCGGATCCGGATCGGGTTTGTGCATTCTGCGGATTTATATTCCGAGAGACTCCCAGAAGGGGAACTGAAATAGAAAATTCCTTGTTATTAAGAGTTAGGGTTGAGGGTCAGGGTTGCGCTTAGGCAACCCTATGACGTGTTTCGGTATTGACGCAACACGTTTTGCACGTTTCCGCCAGTTTTTGCTTTAGCAGTGTATCATGAAGCGTTTAACTCCTTACGGTTTACATAATTGGCTTTATTTATATTTTTTAGGGCTGGGAGGTTCGGCCTGACACTCACAACACGGTATAAATTAAAGCATGGATAGTAATGGTATACCTCATGGTATATTCTGTTCACCGTTATTACTGTAACAATAATAATAGCAATCTTAATAGCATTACTAGGACATATTTCATATAGTGCGGCGCGCAGCCGGGCGATGTTGCAAAAGGAAAAATTAGAAAAACAATTCTCAATTTTTTTTTTTGTTCTTGCGGCGAAAAATTGAACAAATTTTAAAAAGATGAAAAATTATGTCATTTATTTACAGTATTTTATTTATTAGAATGGACTTTGGAAAAATGTTAACCTATAGCAAATAGTGTATGTTTTTTAATCAATAAAGAAAAAATATTATATTAATTTCTTTTATAGTGCCGTCATTATTTACGCACATCATTTATTTACGCGACAGAGTAAACGCGTGACACGAGACGCCCTGTCGCCGTCGGAGTTAGCTGCCTAGCTCGTTGCTAACAAAACACGAACACTTTCCCGCTCCGTCTGTTGAACGTGCCGAGGTGGAAAGTGACACCATTCTTCCTGGCAACTCTCCGCTTAGGATGTAATGCGGCATTGTATTCTGAATAAACCCGTTCATCTGCCGTTTCAGATCCGTACCGATTCCATCTCCCTGAAGTGACGTTTGAACCTTCCTTTCCTTGGCTCGGTCCTCAGGATTAGGATGCACTGAACTGGACAAAATCCATCCCATACCGTACAAATTCACACTGGCGTGCTTTATACCCCGCCCACCCCAGCTTCTCCGTGTCTCCGTGTTTCATACTTCATGTTTAATGCGTATTTAACGTGAGGACATGGTTACTGTCCCTGATGTGCCATTCCGGTTTTGGCAAATCATATCACGGGCTCAAAATGGCTCCTTTTGCGTTCATTTGAAGCTGAGTGAGGCTTTATCGTTCCACCATCCCGTTGTTAATGCGCACAGAGCAGCAGCTCTGACCTGAGATGATCACGACTGTATTTCGGAGTAGAATGTGCCGTTTAGTGGAGAGCACTGCAGTAACGCCAGTCCCATCGCAGACACGGGTGGTGTGTTTGCATTGACTCGTGCTGTGATTCCGGAGGCTCGATATTGCATCCACGTGGATATGGTCGATAAAGATCGACTTGGCTTGACCAGAGTGGTGATTATTTGCGGAATCGCAGAGGTAACAGACCGAACGTGCTGACTCGGAGCCAGGCTAACTCACTGTCCGCGCAGGAAGGGCGTCGTGAGGCTACGCTAACCCTCCACACACACATATACAGTGACAAATGTTTTAGTACCAAACGTTCGACCCATCTTAACCCAGAAAGATGAGTGTGTAAGTGTGTGAACACTCATAGCATGAATGACACAAACATGTGCTAGATATTAAATATTACACGTCTGTGATAAACTACCATTATAATTACTATGACTGCGACCTGTTCCTCCTCTTACTAACCACTACCACTCCTACCACCACTACAACTAATAATAATGTTTATTTTATACAGTGCCTCACGCAGTGCACCACATTTCTAGCAGTTTAAGACTTGGAGCATAATCAGATTTATCAGGGTTTAATACACACACAGGATGAAGGATGAAGTCTTTATATTGCATTTCTGCACGAGCGCTAGCTCGTGTAGCTGCTCACGGGAAGATCCGTCAACTTTAACATTAGTATCGGCAGTGTACCTCCCGTGGACCATTAATTACTGTTCGTGTCTAATTTTAATGCCCGACACATGAAAAAATCTGCTCGCGTGGCCCAAAGTCAGTGAAGCGGAGTTAATGTCACCACCATGAGGTCGATTATTTAACAATAAAGCATGCTGAAGAGTTTTGTTCCTCTCGTACCACAGCACAGGTGATTTCATGACCGCACAGGAAGCCCGGCCTGAAGCCTGACATGTCATTAAAATGCGTCGATGAAACCTTCATGTCTTAACGTGTCTATATTATCCCCATATCACCCTATATCATATTTTTACACTATTCGGAAATGTATAGTTGATACATGTGTCTAGCTGTCACTGTTCGTAGCTTAGCTGCTTCTTAGCTCGGCACGTGAACACTTCTGCCTTGGCCTTTTGATGCTCTTACCGGTGTTTAAAGGACATGCCGACACTAACCGAACTCCTGAAGCCGCCGGCGCGCTGTTACAGACTCTCCGCGTATTCTGCGATCCGGTTTGGGCACGGAAACGCGCGGAACACTTTAGGCGCATGTCGGAGAAGCGTTTTGAACAGAGCGTGCAAGAAAAGGAGAGCTTACTTCTTGTCGATATAAGCAAAATCAACAGGTTCCTTTCAGACACATATCTATGATGTAATTCTTCTCAATAGCCATGAACATAAAGATGGTAATGCTTCTCTCTCTCTCTCATGTGAATAATGCTGCATGAGGAGCTCCACGGCTGCGGTGTATTTGCGCACAGATGACTGCTGCGACGAGAGGATCAGAACAAATGGATGCACCTTCCTCTCCACCCGCTCTGTAGAGGCCCTGCTCTCCCACTATCACACCACTCTGCTGACGAATGGTGTGTGTGTGTGTGTGTGTGCGTGCGTGTGTGTGTGTGCGCAGGTAGAAAAACAGATAAGGAAGATAAATTCAGCTCGGTGCACGAGCCAATGGACTCACGGTACAGTCACGCACACGCATAAGCAGGAATACACATCACATATATGCACTCAGCACTCTCTTTCTCATTTCCTCATCTCCTCTATATTCTCTCGTTTTTCTGCGCGCCACACTCTCGCCGAGGAAAGGGAGAAGGATGGCCTTGGCGCGCTCCAAGACAAAGGGAATTCTCCTGCAATTTGGCTGGTAATCAGGAAGCAGCAGCTGGGTCAGGAGGCTGCTTTTCTTCGCCTAATGCACAAAGCCATTCTCTCCCTTTCCTCCTGGACATCAAGGAGTCATTTACCAAACATTTATCTTTTTTAAAAAGCCATTATGCCGTGTTACCGTGCTTGATTGTTTCTTTATTGAATTTGCCCAGCCCCGATACTGCGTAACGCTTCAGGTCTTGGCGAAATGATCTTTTTTTTTCCCCCCTTCCTCTACCCGGCTCCGTCTCTCCATCTCTCTCTATCTCTGTAGATCACGAGTACACTAGCAGGAATGGGTCATAAAAAAGCGGGGTGACAGGCTGTATGACTGCGAAGAGAGAGAGAGGGGGGAGAAATGAAAGCAGCTCGACCATGGCGAGAGCGCACTCGAGAACACTGTTATTACCGTCGCCTTGCCATCGCTGACGTCTTTCGTTTGCTTGCGTACGGCTTACGGTCATAATCGAATACGGCCTGTCCGCACGGCAGCTCTGTGCATCATCGCTAAAGATAAGGCTGGACCGGAAAAGAGCGGCTGACTGTAGGAACGCTGCGACTTTTACGCGATCACTTGTACAGGAAATAGAAAAAAAACAGTTCCTATTATCCCGAGTGCAGTCAATCGGGCCGGACGTTTAATTCTGCACAGGAGCAACAATGCAGTAAACTGTCTCAGCTGTTACTGTAGCATGCACAAGTTGACTGTTTTCCAATAAATGCACATTTGTGAAGGGTTTCTTTCCATCTGAATGTTAAACACTAACATTTTTTTCAGCAATTAAAGAACATGACGTACTTCTTATCCGTTTATAGTTATTTTTCTAGATGAATATTTACTTCCTCAACAGCCTGTTTTTTCCCCTTTCTTAAAGTGATGACAAAAAGAGCAAAAAGCCCTAAAGCATAAATTCCTCTGATCTGAAAATGTCATCTTAAAAAAAAATACGTTAATTAAAGAAATAAAGAAAGAGAAAGTGCAGACATCGGAGACTCCGTCTAGAAATGTTCAACAACAATTACTAATAAATGTTGCAGAAGAATATTCTGGAACTTCAGAGGTCAGTATTGCAATTCCAATACGAGACGCATGAGATTCACCCAGTTCACGGTTCGATATGGTTCACGATGTTGTCTTCACGATTAGATTTTTCCGCAACGTTTTTGAGGGAAAAAAATGGGAATTAAAAGAAAGTTACAAATTTTTATAGAATTTTTTTTTTTTTAATTATTCACAAACATCTGTAAAGTTTGGAGTAAAATATAACAGCCTGTTAACTAAAAATTAGATTTTATTAAAAATGAAAAAAGTTACTAAACGTCTTTTTAAAAATTAAAAAAGCTTACACATAAAACGTCTACCTGCGCCTGCGTCTCCTTCCTTTAGCGCTCGACGGTGTGTAAACGAAAGCACGGAAGCTCTTCCGCATTGTAGGCCTGTTTCTTGTGTGTGTTTTCGCAGCATTCTTCCGCCTACGGTGGGTCGCGTGTATTCTCGCTACTGTACGCTATTGCGCCCTCTGCTGTCTAAATATCACAATTACAGCTAGGAAAATCTGAGCGATGAATCCCGGTTCTTTTTAATCCCATCAACTCAACCATAAATTTGTACTGCTATTTATCGATGCACGATATATCGTTACATGCCTGATATGAGTGTGGTGATGTAAGTGAAGCGCTGATGCTTTTACTTTTAATGAGTTTAGATTTGATCAAATCTTTGCAAATGATCTGTTGTGGTTTTAAAAGCGACGTAATCACTCGGAGCAGATTTCCGTGCACAAAAGAAGCTGCAGACGTGAAGAGAAAAGTATCTCCAGTCAAAGCCGAGTGCAGAGCCGACAAATCCAAACACACTTATCATCACGGCAGTTTTCCCCCGACAGCATAACGCACGTCTCATAAGGATATTTTCTAACCATACCATTATGCTGTCCATCAAATCCATGTGCAAAGTAGGACTGAAAATAGATTCCTTTAAAAAACACACACACAGATACACACACACAAACAGAGCCAGGCTTTTCCCCCACTGGGCCGTGATTCAATTTAGTTTTGCAAGACAAGGGCAGTGCCACTGTAAACCTTCTGTTTAAGCTTGTTACTTTGCCTACAGGCTTCGTTTAGGCGGGACGCCGCGGTCCCCAAACGTCAGGTGCAATCGGCATGTAGAGCGCAGCGCATTAGCCACGACTCGGGGTGCTGCGAGGGTGCCACAGTCAATAAGGGCACTATGACGGGAGCACTCGATGCTGCCGAGGGAAAATCGGCTCCCTCTCGAGGCTGCGCCGTGGAGAAAACACTCAGACGCGTGCTGGCGTTAACCTGGGCTGACAGCACAGGAAATGAAGGAGTGGAGAGCAGGAAAAGGTGATCGCTGAGCTCTCTCATGCACTCCGAGACACAGGAACTGCACGCTCGTTAGTCAAGAGGGTCACCACGAGACGACGGAAGGAGTAGAGAGGTTTGGGGAGGGGGAAAAAAATTTTAAAAAGGAGTATGGAACCCAAAATCAACATCCTAAACGTTCTGCGTCTTCTGTTTCCCGACTTCCTGCTTTTTCTCTATACCAAAGACATATACAATTTGCAAGGAAGCAAGAACACTCATCTAAGACCTGCTTCATCCTTGTCTTTAAATTCGCTTCTAGCAGCTTCCAGTTTCACAAACCCGTGACAAAGACTGCGGAGCCACCAGAGAGGTTATAGCTAGTAACAAACGCATGGATTTTCAGCTAAACTACCTGCATATAATTATCATGGGGGGGAAAAAAAAAGAAAAAAAAAGAAAAGGATGGGTTCCCCTGAGAGTCTGGATTCTTCCTCATGTCGCATCAGGGAGTTTTTCCTCGCCATGTCACCTCTGGATTGCTCATTAAGTCCACATCTGGATGTCTGTAAAGCTGCTTTGTCACAACATCTTTTTTAAAAAGAGTAAAAGTCGCCTTTACTTCATTGCCCCCTAGTTTCCTGGAGAACATTCAGCGTACTTTCATTTGGCTTTCTCGGTTGTATAAACAAGAGCGACTGCACTTTTCGCAGGATAATCTTACTCTCACCGCGCCGCTGCTGAATTCTGGATTCTGATTGGTCAGAAGTTGTTGATTAATGTTCTATAACAGCAGCTCTGACAGCAGTGCAGGTGTAAATCACGGGTTTCTGTTATTGCGATGCGCTGCGGCGTTTTGCAGACGTGTGTGTGTAATCGCTAAGCTTTCTCTTAGGAGATGTTTAATTATTTACGGAACGAGTCTCCGGTTTCGGCGCTTTGTAACGGTCAGAGGTCGAGATGTGACCTTTTCATTTTCACGCTTTGTGTTAACACTTTTTTTGTCTTGTCGATTAACTTCGAGAGAGAAACGAGAGAGAACACGACCGCTCTAACATAAGCTGTAACATTAAATGCAACTATAAATGGATAAAAAGTAAACATCTTTCTTTGAAATAATCAAAATAAATAAGTAATTGCTGACATGCTGCTGAGGAGTAAAGCACTTAAGGGAAAATAAATCATCGTCATGGTAGTAGCAGTGCCTCTTCATCGCACCACGACTCGGAGTGTTTTATTTCTTACGTATCGGGTGTTTATAGTCACCAGCTCTCATGCCTGTACAATATGCCGTCTTATTTATTTATAATATTTATTAATTCTGTTTGACTTATTCAAAAACCAAAGAAAAAAAGTTGCTTTGTTTTGTTTTGTGCTTCTAAATTGAAATAATTACAGCAACTAATCACGATTTTAGAATCGAGCCCGATTTTGTAATTAGTGCTGTAATTATTGTTTTATCCGTGACGGTGCAGCTCCGGGGTTCAGCGGAAGGTTCCGCCTCAATAAAGACATCCTTGTGACTCACATCTGCTACTCTGCGCTGGTTACTGAGCGATGTTCAGATGTGCGATTAAAAAAAATAATCACGGCAAAGTGGAAGTTGGCGTGATGATGGAGGGACGTCTCGGCGCGGCCTCTTTTTTCTGCTTCTCGCCCATTCGTCTGTTTTAAACGTGTTAAACTCTCGTCACTGATCATCCTGAGTAATGGAGGCATGCATTATTCATGCCACCTCTCTCTCTTAATCATCGCCAGCCATTTTAGATTGTCCTGCGTTTGATGAACTCTACGCCGACGCGCACTGCTCCGACTGTAACTACTTTGGGATGAGAAAAATGAAGGGGGGGCGACCGGAAACATCCAGAGGCAATCGAGATGAGACATTAAGAATCAGAGGAACGCTCCTTCGTTTCGCCGTCGTGGCCGTGGAACGGTTTTACTACAATAATCCTGAGAGTGGAAGGAAAAAGCAAGTGGTTTAATGTCAGCGCGTGCTGTTTACGGTCCCACTCGGAGATGTTAGTTTCTCAGCAGGGTGAGAGAGAGACGCAGAAACTCATTAGCACACACTGATGGGAGTAATGTATGCCTTTAGCTAGAGACTAACCTCACACTGTACACACACTGCGTGAGAGCGTCGGGAAGCCGTCTGTGCGCGCGCATGTGTGTGTGTGTGTGTGTGTGTGTGTGTGTGTGTGTGTGAGCGAGAGATGGAGATCATCTCACTTTACTTTGTGCGTCGCTTCAAATAACAGCATTAAAAATAAGTGCTTGTGTGTGCGCATATTAAAAAAATGGAGAAGGAAGAACCATAAATTACACACACGACACTAAGTGTGTGTGTGTGTGTGTGTGTGTGTGTGGAATACAACAAGCATTTCCTTCAACTTTAAAACTATTTAAAGTACAGACATTAACCACAAAAAGGTGAGAGCCGTGTCCATCCGTAACAAAGAAGCTGAAAAAACACGTGAGCGTTCGCGTTTGAAACGTGTTTTTCTTTGCTCACAGTTATTGCTGGGGATTCTCTTTCTCCGAGTTCTTTTATTGTTGCTATGAGCTGTAAAGCACTCCGTGTTGTTACGCTTGATACGTGCTGGACAATTAAATAAATGAGAAGAAATAACAACAATGCGATAAATTATTTAATAATAATTCTTTTCTGAAATATAGTGGATATCAAGTTATATTTTAAGTTATATTATTTATATATGTTCATTTTATGTTGATTATATATATATATTTTTTTTTTGAAAATGCTTTTTTTTAATTTACTGTCATTTAATTTTCTTCTCAAATTTTTTTTCAAATATTAATTGACAATTTTTCAGATATGAAATCTTAGGGGTTTGTTTTTTTTTTGTATAAACATAAAAATAATTTTTTCAAACCCATGTAATTTTGCAGCCCTACTGTAATTATTGTATTGCTGGAAGCGTCATGTCGTGTGTCGTAGAAACACCTTCGAGAAGCGTTTTTTTCGTTTTTTCGATGAGCGACACTTACAATATGTCTTTCTTTTATTTTTTAAAAAACAGCAGAGCGTCGTTGAATTCTGCATTCTGATTGGTCAGAAGGTATTTTCTTTTCTTCTTCTTTCTTTTTGATATTTTCTTTTCTCCGCGACCGGCACCGCTTCTGATCCATTACGTACGGAATAACCAAACGAAAACGGGATGGATCGGTGGAAAGGATTTAAAATACAGCTACTTTGACAAAATATGTCGAGTTTCACGTTACGCTTTAGCTGCGGATTGTTTTTCAAAAGGAAGACCGCGGAATAGAAAACGCCGACTCGCTACTTAGCGCAGAGGATTGTGGGACGCGTGAGCCGTTTCCTGACACATTATCGTTTCTATAGCAACAGTGCATTCAAAGGGTCTTGAGCAGCACATTTTCTACATCAACGGATTACAAACTTTTGTGATTGTTGACATGTTGAGACGTTTTCTGTCACGTTTCTTTAACCTTTACAGTCAGGTTACCGCATTTTGCCGTAACAGAAGTCGACGAGCTGTTTTTGTTTTTTATTAACTTCGAGAGACGGAAGAAAGAGAGGCTGGTGAGGGAACTGTTTACAGCTGCTGTAACGTAGGCGAGAACAGGAGCTGCCGTGCTTCATGGACGTTCTGCATCGTTTAACGTGACCATAACTGGATGAAAAATACGTTGTGCTGTTTAATGCGAGGTGTCATAGCGATGCCGCTTCATCGCTCCACCATGTCTCTTATTATTTTCCTCCAACAGCAAGATATGGAGTGTTTTATTCTTTTCTAAAACATCTAATATACTGTTTCTCTTGAAATGATAATAATAGTAATAGTAATAATAATAATAATAATAATAATAACAATAATAAAGTAAGCTATAATATGAGTTTCGTGTATCAATATCACATTTCCGACAGAGAGAGAGAGAGACAGAGAGAGAAAGAGAGAGAGAGAGACAGAGAGAGAGAGAGAAAGAGAGAGAGAGAGACAGAGAGAGAGAGAGAAAGAGAGAGAGAGAGAGAGAGAGAGACAGAGAAAGATAGAGAGAGAGAAAGAGAGACAGAGAGAG